>VDFB02006742.1:0-20217 GCA_007258455.2 Sequoia sempervirens | reverse complement strand
GGGTTCTTGTTGAACCACTACTCATGAAACATGGGTCAATGAGTTTGACCTCAAACCACATTGAATCCTCGATAGCAATATCATGACATTAGTGTTTATAATTCTTACAGTAGTAATGAATGCACATGTAAAGAAGCATGATATTCTAAAAACAATTGTGTTCATTATATCTTCTTATCTTAGCACAATTAACAGGTTCATTTTCATTTTTTGGACTTTTATTCTTTTTTTTGTTAAAACCATAAGTCTAATGTTACATTATCAAGAACAAAAGAATTGCATAGAAATATTATTTGATCATATCTATCCCTACAAATGCTAAGGGAGGTAGCATTTCTTCTTTGGCACTTACTTGCAAATGGTCCACTACTTTTCTGAAGAGAGTTATTGCAGACATATATGTTCAGGTAACTTTATCTTGAAGGATTTGAGCTCTCCAACTAGAGAATGCTCTACTTGAAACAATATTTATTTAATCTTTGTTTCCAATGAAAGAAGATTTATTCCAAGGAATTGTGATGTAAATAGTCATAAAGAGAGTGGCTCAAGTTCAAATCTCCACATCACTGTAGGCCTTCTCACAATTGTTGGACAAGTGTGTGTAATAGCATGTCTAGGACTATGGCCTTGTTGTACCCAAAATAAAATTTTTGCTTCAATAAGGTATTTTGATTAAAATGGTCTAAATCTTGTAAAATTGTCGTTAAAAGTCGATTTTAGGTCAAACCAAGCATGGGCTTTTTGTGGGTTTATTGTTAATAGGATACTTGCAAATTATTGAAATTTTGAAAATTAGGGTTTTAGACCCTTGTTTTTAGGAAAACCCTAAAAAATAGGACCTTTCTAGAAATGACTCAAAATGATTTTGATAGGATAAATTCACTTCACAATCACATTGGTCAAGTCAAAATCACAAAAATATCAGGTTTGCTCTTGTGGGCCTATTACATTTTTTCAGGATAAAAGCTAGGACCTTCGAGGCCATTAATGGTAGATGGCGAATACCAGGTATCGAGATCTAAGCCTCAAATGCTTCAAGGAAGGATCCATGGTGAAAGATGCTCGAAAAGATGCTTCACGATGGAGGGGAATTTCAAAAGTTGAAATTGGTTGAAACTATTCTAAGTCTGGAAGATGCATACCTTGTTGCAAGAAAGATACTACGGTCAATGCCTTGGTCAACTTTTTCAATTGTCCATGCACACAAGATGGTGAATGCACTCACAACGGTGAACACAGTTGCATCGTCGGCAATGATGATCAAACTAATCAAGCAAGACAGTGAATGCAAAGCGCGAGGAGGTCAAAATCATCAACAAATGACCAACTCTGGAGCCCATTGCGCCCTTGCTAGCACGGGGTGCCCATGAATTCAAGAGGCCAACTGTAGTTGTTAACAATTGCAAAACTGGGCGTCCTCTTCATAATTCTGCTAGCTTTTCTATGCATCCTCAAGCAAGTTCATCAAATTCATCAATCACTGACAAATAGAGGTGAAGATAGAAGATGCTAAAAGCGAGAGTCATCAAAGACAACAATCAATCACGAAAATTGCACCCCTGTAAGCTAGGGGCGCCCAAGAATGAAAGCTCTTAGATGTCAGTCTTTGGATTGGCAATCTCCATACGATCTCCTCAGATTCAACCTAGCTTCGCGATGAATCTAGCAACCAACTCAGAAGATATATCAAATGGCAATGGCTGTTGATCAAACGAGCGTGTAAAACGAAGGATAAATTGAAGTTCATCAAAGCAACTGCACCCCTACAGGCTAGGGGCACCCAACATTAAGAGCAACCAAATGAAGTTTTTAGTAGCTGTCTTCTCCAAGGCATCTACTCAGAATACTTCTAGCTTCGTGATGAATCCAGTTGCCAGTCCACGGGACCTGTCAAATGCTCATAAACGAAGATTAAGTGCAAAACGTTGGAGGCAAAGGCAGGTTGGCCAGTCCACGGGACCTGTCAAGTGCTCATACATGAAGATTAAGTGCAAAATGTTGGAGGCAAAGGCATGTTGAAGAATGTGAAAATTTGGCTATGTAGAGGAAAATGCACCCTCCTAGGAAAAGACACCCCTCTTTTTGGGTCACCAGATGTTGCTTTCAAGCTTCATGACTCCCAAGAAGACCTCTTTAGAGTTGATCAATTGTCACGATGAAACCATCAGCACGAACGTCAGAGCGGTCAAACTCCTAGCAACGAGAGCCGAACTGGAGCATCTTGTTGAAGGTTGCAAAGTGAAAATTACAACTCAAAAGGTCAAATGCACTCTTGCAGGCCAGGGGGGCCCAAACTTTTGACCCCTCTTAATCAACTTTCAAGAATTGCAATACTAGTCATCCTTTCTAGAATTGAACTGGTTATCCATTCAATATCTAAGCACGTTCACGGGAGTCGTCAGTCACCGGTGATTTAGATTAAAGCACGAAGGGTCAAACTGGAGAAATTAAAAAGCATCCAAGAAATTGACTAAGTTTGGCAAAAAATGCACCCTTCTGGGAAAAGGCGCCCAAGAATTTGAGGCGTTGGATTTAGTTTTCAGGGTTTGTTGTCTCCAGTAACATCTCTTCAGAGTTGAACCAACTCTGCAGTGAATCTATTAGCCAGGCTTCATGAACAAGCAAGCGCCTGAAATCAGTGATCAAACAGAGGCTATCTATCAATCAAAAGTTGAGAATCTTCAACACTGGCAAGGTGGCGTCCAAAGTCAACTCCCAGTTAGGATTTTTGAAGACTTTTTCATGTCTAGGCATCCCAAATTGGTGGAGATTGTTCTAGTTAACTCCCAATCAAGCAAATTGACTCCTCAATCAGGAATAGATTCCCTAATTGATGCTTGCAACTCCAAATTGATATTTATCAAAGCCTAGGCGCCCATTCTTCATTATTCTTTGCAGGTTGAAGAGCTAAAACACAGATATTTTCTCTCCGACATCATTTGAAGGATTTGACAGAAGCGATTCTCAGTGTTCTTTGTGGTTCCAAGATTAGGTTGCGCAGAGGAATAGTTTTCCAGACTCCATCTTTCCAAAACGTCATTTTCAGAGGCAGAAGATCTTGTCAGAATTGCATTAGATTGGGTTTCTCCATTTGGTATTTTTCTTCAAGATTCAAGCCAACAGTTTATAACTTCTAGCTTCTCCCCACATGTTTCTTCTATTCCTGTCTTAGGTATTTTTGCATGTCTAAGTGAATGACATTTTTCCACAAATTTGGCCTTTCGGGTTCTTTCAACACAACATTGGCCATAAAACCCACGTGCCAAAATTTTCCATAAAAATTACCTTGTTCCCAATTTTTAGGGCTTTTTCAAAAAGTCATCTCTTTCAAAAACTGACAAACTAGGTTTGCTTAGCACAGGGGCGCCTACAAAACCCATGCGTTAGAATTTTTCGTTAAAAAATATCTTCTGTAGCTTCTACCCCGAGGGGTTATTGCATGTTCGAGGAAAATCATCTTTCAAAAATTTGACGATCTGGGTTGATTCAGAAAGATATTCCCAACAAAACCCACGTCTCAAAATTTTTCATAGAAATTACCCCTCGGCGAAGCTATTTTTAGCCTCTGCAGAAGTTGTTCAAATAGTGTCGTATGCCTAGTCAATCTTCAAGATTTTTAGAATGCAATTCTCTCAAGTTGAAAACAAGACCAAATTGGTCTCTCTTCATGATTTCCCGAAGATGGCTGACACTGATTTACATTGAGCACATTCGGGGGTTTGATTGACAGGGGTAGACACTCCAAGTCCACAGATTCCATATAGTTTCATGCCTCGTATATCTGATAGCTTTTCAAGGCCGTTTAGAGGTTGAATACTGTTGGAACTCTGGGTGCGCAGTGAGTTCATGAGCACTTCTCATAGCTAGAGTGTTCACAGTCAAACTTCGTGGTTTCATCATGCAACACTCTTCCATTGAGAAAAATCAAGAAAAGCGTCAGAAGCGTAAAGCTGCAGAAGAAACAAAGGTCATCACTCCAGTTACAAAGCTGCCAAAATTACCAATCAATGAACAGCCAGTTGAAGTGTGGAAATATTTTCAGGATTGCTCAAGTTGTTGACAAGAAGTAAATTGACAGTTGAGACATGTGACGACCTCCAGATGATGAGGCAGTTAACAACTTCTTGGAGGAGTTGATTGTTCGAGATCACAACCAGTGAACTACCAGTTAGGATGTCCTACCTTCTCCAAAAATAACATTTAAGACAAGCAGTTAACTTGATGCCTCTTTCCAAGTTAACTCGCTATCCCACATTTTATGCATGTCTATTTTTGGAGACACCTTTGTACATTAAAGTTCTATTTAGTTTAGAATCAATTAACTGAAGTAGTATTTCCAGTTAACTATTAGGTTACCTACTTTTAGACATAGGAATAAATCTTGCTGATTGGCAAGAACTGAATGTTAACTCAAGGAGATTTTAGGGTTCCCTACTCCTTTGAGCTTCTATAAATAAGAGCAACCTTTGCTCATTAGTTTTGAACTTTACTTCATGGTAGCAAAACGCTGAGCTTTTTGCTTGCGACTTTGTTCACTTAGTATATGTTCTTGAATCATATTTGTTATAGCAAAACGCTAAGCTGTTTGCTTGCTTTCTTGTTATTCAGGTACTTGTGTTAAATATTTGTTAAGTGTATTTGGTTGATCACATGTTGGGTGATTGTCCTCTTTCATGCAATTTGCTGTCCCAAATGTGTAATATTTGATTGAATTTGAGATAATAAATCAGGAGAGCAATGAGCCTTTGATCCAAAGTTCTCAAGATCTTTCGTATTTGTTGTGTTTATAATCTTTCTTTCAATCTACATCTCAGATAGAGCACCTCGCATCCAAGGGAATTTAGAGATTAGGATTATGGTTTAATGTTGTTTCTAGTAATCTATATTTCAGCCTACACAACGGACAGAGCACCTCGCCTCCAAGGGAATCCTGAGATTTCGCTTACCGTTTGATATTTACTTGCATAAACTCTGTTTCAGGATAAGTCTGAAAGAGCAATGAGCCTTCGGATGCATTCTGAGAGACAGTTTGTCTAAGTGAATCCAACCATTCCCAATTGATCCTAAATCCTCTCGCTCTAAATTACTTGAGGAGATAGGATAGTTATAGCTTTAGCCTAGTTATAGTTAAGATCTATAGAAACTAGAGAAAACCTTAGCTGCAACGCATTGCAATTTATAACCTTGTGCTCTGCCACTGAGTAAAAAGATAGGAAATTTAGTTTACTTTACTTTTTACGCAAAAACAGCAAAAGAGGGAGCTTCCCCTCCTAATTTGAAGAGCAGTTCATCTGTGCATAGCTGTCCGTTTCCAATACGCACTCCAGAGGTGCAAATTGAAACGCCAACATGCCTATTCATCCCTAGTCTGGTCCCAATGATGTTTCCAATTACACTTGACATAAAAATAAAAAACAAAACTAAAAAACTATTTCAATTTTCTACAACTGTTTTCCAGTTTTCCTTTTCTTGATTTTTGACATTTTCATATCTCCTAATAATACTCATTTCCATCATAAAAGGGGCCACCAAAAGAAAATCATACTCAACATGGAGAAAATTCCTTTACATTCTTGCTAGTTTGCATTAATAGAAGGTATGGATCACATTATCTAATTTTTGGCATGAGCAATATTTAAAGCTTGTGTCATGATTTGTTCAATCTTGCCTTGGGTTCATGACTCTACTGAAGAATTTGCCACCCAATGCTTTATCTTTTAAGGCGATGCATGTTATTTATATGGTTTGGCACTAATGAAATCATCTCTCCTTAGGATTGTGAGGTCACCATTTTTGATACAATAAGACAAAATAAAGGAGATGTCTTTGTAAGGTACCCTTCCAGGGGTATCGAGTTTTTGCGATTGTTTTCAGTTTGATTGATGTCCCATTTAATCAAACTCAGTTGTCAAAGTGCAGATATAACAAGTATTCAGGAGAGAGACAACTCAGATAAACAGTTTGAACACATTATTCCCTTTTTCAATGACTGATTATATTTGCAGCTAAACAGAAATAACTTCAGACTTACATCACATCAAACTGCGCATTATCATAAGGCAGATTTGACATAGTTATCGCTCAGAAAAGTATACCAGAAATGAAGGATAACAATACTCAGACTTTGACATGAATTTTCAGAACTTTGGTAATTATATACATGCAGATTTAAGACTCAGATTTGAACTGCAGATGGCATTGAACACAAACCAATAACTGTGACAGTGATTACAACTTGTACATGCTCTTTCTCAGTTCATTGAGTTGCAGCAGTTATCAGAGAGACTACAATGGTAACTTCTGAGTGGACACTTCAATAAGAATGCAAAGATAGACTAACCCAAACCTGGTATAAGACACCAAGAGCAGATTCAGACATGTAGTTGTTTGCAAACTGCCCAGAACTCCATATCAGCAACTTGTCTTCCTTAGATATAGCTGGTGCGTCCCTTTTTGAGGCATAACCCTCTGGAAAACCCTACACAGCCACTGTGTGAGAAACTCATGCCAGTTTGTGAGCAGCGTATTGTCTCAGGCAGTCACGTACAAGGCTAGAATGGTTGATACGCCTCCAAGGAGTGATTTAGGACTGATGAAATGCACAGGAGCTGCAGACAATAATTGCTCCCCTCATATGATGAACACGTCCTCCATAAAGAATTTATTATTCGCCCAAAGGACCACGTCTCTGCCCAGAAAGTTAATATAGTTCAATGCCCAGGATTTTGGAAGTAGCACGTCCGCCAGAAAGCTGAGATCAACATAGAGTGAAGATATTTGATGTAGCCATGTATGCTCAATGACAGTTATCGCCAAGATGACCCTAAGGAAGATATTCGCCCAAGCTCAAAACCTTGCACACCCCAAACTGAATATATTCGTTCTTCACCAATTTTGTCTCTAAAAGAGACTCACAAAATTGACATTGAACGCTCAAGTAGAAGACCTGAATGATCTCCTCCACAAATCAGCTAGGGTGGATTCGTTTCACCACCAAAACCGATTAATTTTGAAAGGGTTTCCGACGTATAACTGAATTAACTGAAAAGAACTTTTAACTGATTTCCAATTAAAGAGCAAACGAACTATAACTAACATTTCACTTCTTCTAAATAAAATAACAACAATTTCATTTGAACTAAATAATCAATTCAGATAAATTTAATAGAGAGAAGGGTTTCAAGAGTCTACAATTAAGAAGCTGAAGCATTTGAACTTGACTTTGTCATCATAGGAAAAGGAGATATCATCAGGGGCTTTACCGCCCAACCGAAGACCTACTGGTCTCTTGTGTTCCTTCGATTGAAGGAACCCATTCCTTCATGAGGGTAATCTCAGGGATCAATCCTTCGTCATGTCTTTGAGCCTGGTGTCAAGTACCTATATCACCTGATCAGACCTTCACTATGGGTACCTCCCAACTAGAAGATTACTCTGATCAGTGATACATCCGGTAATTGATGGTTGACAGATGCTGAATCTAGCATCGTACCTTGGCCAAGGATTTCAATTTCAAAACTGGCACTCCTGTGCCGTCAGCGCTCTCACCCTTGCTCGACATGATTACAAGTATTTCAGGATTTATGTTTTAATGTCAAGATTTAATTCTCATTTCCTTAGACTCTGGTTATAACTCAACCACTAGATAATTGCATTAGAAAGGACAATTCAATAAGGAGAGAATCTCCAGGTCTCTATTAATCATACTTAAGAATTCAGGAGGTCTCCAAGAGAAGGTAAGATGAAAACAAGGTCAAAAGTCGGTCCAATGATTGACTGAGTTGACAGAATCCATTTATTTGTTCACATTGATCTCAATATCTTTTAAATTATTTCAGGATATAGCCAAACAAATCTCTGTTTTTAAAGCCAAGACTCATACTCTGCTTTGGTCAAGAGGATAGTTCCATATTCATTTCAAGAACGTAAGACAAAACCTCAAATGAAGAATTTAAAACCCTTAAAGTCAATAGAGGGAAAATATAATTGTATACGAATTATTGGACGACTACCTTAGGGGTTAGCTTTGATTCCAAACCAATGGAGTCTTAAGAATAAACTTAAGAAATTAATACAGCCTCCAGGAGAAGAGTTAGATGGAGGAGAATACGAAGACAAAGGAGTCTCAATTCCATCAGGAATTGGTTGCGGTACAAGGATCTGGGATCCTCCCGATATTGAAAAGACTGATATCTGCACATTGGGATAAAATCATAATTGCAGTTGCTGCTTTAAAGCCAGTCTTGCAATTTTTTAGGGATGCTCGCGAATTAAATGAGAAGGTTGGCTTGATGGTCGACCGAATTCTGGATATATATGCTCATCGGGCCGCAAAATCAGAGAATCTGATTTCTAGGTTATGTAAAACCATCGAAGAAGTTTTGAGAAATGCAAGAATTTCTGACTGAAGGGCTGCCTCAAGGAAAGCGGGTGAATTCATCAACTGCCACAAGGTTGCATTGAAAGGTAAAGATCGTTAGGCAGCAGTAAATAGGAAGGTCAATGAGATCAAGGAGTTCAGTGTTTTGCTTAGTTTTGGATTGCCCGCTGTTTTCTTGCTAGATGGAGAGGTGTTATAATCGAGCAGATCGTGGATGCGATCAGACTCAAAATCAAAGCTTCCATAGCACTCCCAGCTCTAAGGCCATCGCCCACTATTGAGGATATATAGAAGGAGATACTTCCTCTTTCTCGGCTTTATTACTATGTCCCTGCTGTTTCATCAAGGTGGGGAGGGGTTTCTTTCAAAGAAATCCTCGAATTGGATCAAGCATACGAGAGTCTTCGCACTCTCATCCAGCCCACTGATTTGGATTGGGAAGTCCAACACTCTGCCTTCCTCAAACTCTAGGAGTTATCAGAGCTCTAGGTTCATGCCTCGGCAAGCAAAGGCCCCTTGTGAGTCGCTAGAATTGTAAAAGCATTTTTTTCCTTTAATCTTTTTGGTTTTCAGCCCTTGCTCTTTTCAGCTTTGGGATGGGTTCGCGCTTTGAAAGCGAAGACTGCTCCTAAAAGCACGCAATGCACCACATGGTGGCTGCACAACTTTTGTATAGCGCTTTCCTTTCGGGTGCAAGTCGGAGCACATGTCAACTAGGTGGGTATTTTCTTCAAAGCTATTCTCACAATTCTGAGATTGCCCGCTTGCTTGAGACGTCATCCATTTGCTTCGGGCACTATTTTTTTGCGGAGTGATCTCTTCCAGCAGAGTTTGTCGGAACGCGATGGATGTCTTGCTTTCAGGGTGGAACCTTCGAGTCGGCATCGTTGACCTCTATGGTTGATCGATCGGATTTTGCCAGGCTGTGATTGAAATTGAACTGTTCTTTGACAGCTATCTTTGCTAAATATCTAAAGGCCATTAATGAAGTAGTTGGAACTTAATGAGCGAAGATTGCTGTGATCTAATCAAGGTCTAGGATCGGATTGTGGGCTATTAGAACAAGGCATCAGACAGTTTCTGCTTCCGGAATGTTTACGACGGTGCTCTCTTCTTTTGGGTTATAAATAGGGGTTGGCAGCATAAGCAAAAAGTTAGAAAAATTACTTCAAAAATCTTTTCGAAGGAGATAGATCTAGTAGGGAGTTTTCATATTTTTAGAAGTAGAAAGTTTTACAAAATACTGCTATTCTCTGGCATGTTATATTTTAATTCAAACTATCATCGGATTGACATCCAACCTTTGTTTTTTCAGTTCATATGATATTGAAGTTCAATCTATTTAGAGGAAATCTTTGAAACTGTGCATGTGATGGCCTTTGTCAAATTTTTTCTTTATGTTTTGTTCAAGTTAAAATACATTGTGTTAAGCTTATTTTGATAGTTTGGGTAGCTAATTTCCATGTTGTTAAGCTTCTGTGATGAATGATAGCTTTCGGAACTTGGATTATGTTTGTTGAACTTTTCCATTTTTTGTAAAAGTTGTTATTTTCCATATTATGTCGTAAAGGGAGAAAGGGTGCTGTAATTTTCTAGATATTTCTGTTAATTTGTAGAGTTTTCTTATGTTTGATCGGACCTTAATGGGTGCTTCCCATGGCGAGATTTGAAAGACTGCACTATGCTTTCACTAAGCCTTTGTTGCTCGTTCTCTTCCCAACAATGAAGGATCTGCGACATTCTGTGTCTATTATATCAGTTATAAGGAAATAAGTTGAGGTTTGAAATGTTGTAAAAGCTTTGGTGCATTGCCATTTTTATGTTTTATTTGCATTTCTTTCTACCTTTTCCCCCAAACACAAAGAAGAGTCGACTTTCTATAAAAATCCTGGAGGTTATTCAGTGAGGTGCAAATTGGTCCCCCACTCGTTGAATTTCCCATAAAGCTGTCGGAGAGGCGCAAGCCTTGATGAGCAACAATGACCTTATCATTGTATGTGTAAGCTTCAATATCATGAGCAAATGCCTCTTCCAAAACTTAGTAATGAAGTTAACCTTACATTTGCTGATTGTGAGACCCCATGATGTCTCCTTTGGAAAATGGTTTAAAACAGATTTTATGAGTGCAGATAGGTGATTACAGTAGTCACATATTACCCCAAACTTCACCATTGATGCTATTGACAATGCTGGGACATGTATACTCAATGCTCTTTTCATGTGGCACCACTTACTCAACTTATTAGACTAAAAAGTTGTAGTTAGTGTACAATGACTATTATTATGTTCCTTTATCTGACTATGTATCAATTGTTTGTTGACTTCAAATATTTATAAGTATTGGTTGGTCGACAATTGTATTCTTCTTAGTCCTTAAATACCTTTTGTATTGTCAAGGAAAGTAGTATGAGTGAGTCAGATCGACTTTGATCCTTGGTTGACCATCTTTGATCTTCTTTTGTAATAAATTAATTTGCGAATAAAAATAATATTTTACTTTTGTATTTGGTATGCATTGTCATCTGTATTATTAATTAATGTATTTATTTTATCAAAGAAAGTAGTAAACATTGGGCATTGGTGCCTTAAAAGAAATCAAGTCCACTATAAGAGGTTCGTACCCTTAGACCCCAATAAAGGCGAGAAGAGAGCACAAGGTGGTCAAGACCAAGAGATCTTTAAGGATCATAGAGTGAAGTTATCAAACAAGAAGATTGAGGGGAATAATTGAAGAAACCAAAGGGTTATTAACTGAAAGTCCATGTCCATCTTGAGAATGAAGTCAAAGCTGAAGTGTTAGTAGGAATTGTGGTTAGAAGAGAAAAAGACTTTGACAATAAGTGAATACACAAAGGTAGAGAAACAACCAGGCATTTATCGCTCCTCGATGAAGCATATGTGGATTTCATCGACCAAGTCAAGAAATCATCAACACAATAACCACTAGATGAAGAGTGGGAGGGGATGAAGAGTGGGAGGGAGAGTCCATGAAATCATTGACAAAAATGTACAATGAAAATATCCACCGCATTGAAGAACTACTACTTACAAAAGAGTCAATAATTGGAGGATTTGAGCCTAAAACTCCAAGACAAAGGGAGCATAGGAAAGATTCTGAAGGCAACCTGAGCATGTGGAACTATGAGATACGATGAGTAGAAGATTCTTACGTGGTCGAGAATGCAAGAGAAGCACCGAAATGTGCACTTTAAAATTCCCCAACTAGGTTCTAGTCACAAAGGTTGCATCTGGGAAGAAAGATGGTGACTCCCCCAGCAAGTCTGAACATGGAGAGGCAAAAACTCATAAAATTCACAGGTAACAAATTAGAGGATCCTGAATGACATTGTAAAACTTGGGAAGCAATTTGGATAGCCAATGGCCCAAGATGATAGGTCATATTGTTTAGGAGCATTTCCAACAACTTTGAGGGGAATAAAATAGATTGGTAACAGAGCTTGAAGCAACCTCCAAAGTTACACGGGACTTGTTAAGGAAAGCAGTTGAAAAAGAATTCAAAATTTTCCAAGATGACCATGAGATTGTAGTAGAAACCTACAACATGAAGCAAGGGAAGCATGAAAACATGAGTGCTTACAATCGTAAGCTCAAAGAACTCTTAGTAAAAGTGGAAATAGAATCGTTTGATGGTCTAAAAAAGTGGTTGTTCATTGAAGGTCTACTTTTGTCATTATGGAAAAAAATGAAGGTAGTACCACCCTCATCCTATTCTAAAGCCTACAATTGGGCTATGGACACAAAAAGTGAAGATAAAATGTCCTTGCACAGTAAAAGAAAAACAAAGGAAGATGAAAGTTTGGATGACAATAGTGACAATAAATCGAGAACGGTATAAGTGCTCTACTGGGCATGCTTCAAACAGTGAAAGAATTGAAGGTGGAGAAAGAAACCAACAAAGAAACTAACAAATGGTGGTGTACCGAGTGCACAAATTGAGGGGCACGAAAAAGGTGATTGTTTGAGAAAGATGTTTTGTGAGATTTGTGAGGGTATGGGTCATTCATAAAGAATTGCCCATACAATTTGAAGATCGGGGCTACACAAGTACTCTTTATGTAGGGAGAGGAGTCCACTCCATTGAAGCCACCTATTGCATCTCCAGGTAGTTATTGAAATCAAAAAGAAGAGTTTGAAGCCAAATTTAGTATGAATCCAAAGGACTCTCTATCATACAATGCCAACAATGTAGCGAATGGGGACTCTTTGTGAGAGGCTACCATAACAAGCAAGACAAAGTGCAATTATTGTGCAAATGGTGTGGTCTTGGAGACCGCGAAGACACTAGATGTCCGAAGAAAAAGGTTAGTGTCAATATGATTGATGTAAGGCATGATGAATGATTGGTTGTTACTTGCACTCAAGCAAAGAAGGCTATGCACTTAGATCCACGTATAAAAAAAGAAAGGTTCATGAAACAAGGGTCAAAGTGGAGAATGTTATGGCTAACGAACGATGCAACTCAAATGCAAATGCAAGTAGAGTAACACATCAATTTCCATTCAGTTCAAATATTACAAGACAAGTACTTCAAAGTTTCAAACTATTGTATTAGTTTAAGTAGTGAATTTATTACAAAGTATTCCTGAACTTCGAAATGGTATTGTATTGGGGGAGAATGGGATGGTGCATGCTACGACCCAATTGGAATCTTGTGAGAATGAAGATCCAATAACTAAACCTCTGTTGTCAAGCGACCAAGTGATTGATCCAATGTTACAGTTAACATGACAAAGAAACCACCAATAGTGAATATGGAGATCCTTGGAAGGAATCTCACCATTACAATTGTTGATGGCGGGTTTCATGTGAACGTACTTCTGGAAGACACTTGGAGAAGTTTCGGTAAGCTGACCATTTGGCCCCAAACTTTTCAATTAATGGGTGCAGATCAACAAGTTATTATGGTACTTGGAGTTGTAATGAGACAAAAGGTAATTATTGTAACCCAAGCATTTTTGTTGAACTTTGTGGTCATTTTATCAAAGAAAGCGTACAAGGCATTTTTAGGTTAGATTTGGCTAGTAGTAGCCAAGCTTGATGATAACTAGAAAAAGAATACAATCTCCATTGAAAACAAGGGTTGAAAGTATGTAATTGATTTAAAGAACCAAGCCATAGGTGATGAAGCAATGTCCTTTGATTTGAGAAATTAAGACTCCAAAGAAGAATGGACAAAGAAGCATGATCTAGGTCCGATAGAGTCTAATGATGAAGAGATACTGGAATTATAGTCATGCTCGGAGGATGAAACAAATTCATTCCATGGACTATTTCATTGGCAAATGGAGGACTATGAGGTATTTCTATTGACTTGTAATTTTCTTGAAGCTACGACTCTTGGTGAAGATCAATCAACGAAAAATGATTTTGAAAAGTAGGACAATTTATGTGTACGAGATGCAATCTGTGGTTTGCAAAAGATGACAATTGTAGCAAAACCATTCAACTTTGCAGAAGAATGCAAAATTATTAAAGGTATGACTTAGAGTACTAAGAGCAAAATATTTAACTTGGAGCATACAAATATTGGTCAAGTCAAATCAACTTCACAAAAAAGTTACAGAGAAAAAAAGAAAATTAGAAAATAATGAAAGATTGGAATGAAAAAGGAGAATATTATATTGAAAATATAATTTCAGCAATTGAAGGAGAAAATTATAAAAATCCTGACTACATCAAAGAGGTCAACTACATCAAAGATCCCAACTACATCTAAAAGCTTGATTACTTCAAAAAGATCAACTACATCAAAATTATTGACTACATGAAAATGCTTGACTACATTGTATGGCTAATGTGAATGAAAATTTCTATTGTATGGTGATCCTTCTTAGGTGACATTGTATGGTTGTAACTTGGCATTGTAAGGTGACGACTTGACATTGTACAACAATGACTTGACATTGACTATAGCATATGGTTGTGACAACCCTTTATCTAAAATATAATTTCAGCAATTGAAGGAGAAAATTATAAAAATCCTGACCACATCAAAGAACTCAACTACATCAAAGAGCCCAACTACATCAAAGAACCCAACTACATCTAAAAGCTTGATTAGTTCAAAAAGATCAACTACGTCAAAATTATTGACTACATGAAAATGCTTGACTACATTGTATGGCTAATGTGAATGAAAATTTCTATTGTATGGTGATCCTTCTTAGGTGACATTGTATTGTTGTAACTTGGCATTGTAAGGTGACGAAAATATAATTTCAGCAATTGAAGGAGAAAATTATAAAAATCCACCAATTGAAGGAGAAAATTATAAAAATCCTTTTTGTAATGAAAAAGGAGAATATTATATTGAAAATATAATTTCAGCAATTGAAGGAGAAAATTATAAAAATCTTGACTACATCAAAGAGCTCGACTACATCAAAGAGCCCAACTACATCAAAGAACCCAACTACATCTAAAAGCTTGATTACTTCAAAAAGATCAACTACATCAAAATTATTGACTACATGAAAACGCTTGACTACATTGTACGGCTAATGTGAACGAAAATTTCTATTGTATGGTGATCCTTCTTAGGTGACATTGTATGGTTGTAACTTGGCATTGTAAGGTGGCGACTTGACATTTTACAACAGTGACTTGACATTGACTATAGCGTATGGTTGTGACGACCCTTTATCTATATCGTATGACGACATTTCCCTTTTCTTTGTCATATGACCCTTGCAATCTTCTATATTGTATGACCTTTGCTATTTTCTACGTCGTATGACCTTGGTTATTCTCTACACTATACAACCTTTGCTATTTTCTTTTCATGTACGATGACATCCTTGCATTGTACGACACTTTTTTTGTAGTGACCTCCCTCCATTTGCATTGTACGACAAACAAATAGCTTGTCACCTTCCCCTTCTGCTTCCATTGTATGGCTTGATTGTACAACCCTTCAATTGTTCCGACAAAAGTCTATTCTCAAGGGCCATTCTCGACAAAAGTCTATTCTTAGGAGCCATTCTCGGTAAAAGTCTATTCTTAGGAGCCATTCTGCAAGAAAGAGATAAAATATGCAAGACATTGACCCTTTAACTCAGAGGACAACATCCCATTTAGAGAGAATTATATAAAATTCCAAAGAAAATACAACACAAAATACAACTTGGAAACAATAAAGAAGGACCTTGGATTAATAGCCAGATCAAGATGTCACGCAAATCAGGACACCTTCTCAAGGGCCACTCTCAGCAAAAGTCTATTCTTGGGAGCCATTTTTGATAAAAGTCTATTCTCTGGGGTCATTCTCAGCAAAAGTCTATTCTCGAGGGCCATTCTTGGCAAAACTCTATTCTCGGGATCCATTCTCAGGCAAAAGTCTATTCTCGGGTGCCATTCTCAACAAAAGTCTATTGTCGGGATCCATTCTTAGGTGAAAGTCTATTCTTGAGAGCCATTCTCGGCAAAAGTCTATTGTCGGGATCCATTCTCAGGTGAAAGTCTATTCTCAAGAGCCATTCTCGGTAAAAGTCTATTCTAGGGAGCCATTCTCAGCAAGAGTATATTCTTGGGAGTCATTCTTAGCAAAAAATTATTCTCGAGAACCATTCTTAGGAATAGTCTATTCTTGGGAGCCATTCTCAAGAACAATCTATTCTTAGGAGTGATTCTTTGCAATAGTGTATTCTAAGCTACAATCCATTCTTAGTTGGTCACAAACAAAATACATCCTTGTTGCAACACTATTTGGGATTAGTGATCAATTGGGTGTTGCATTCTCAACTTTCAGTGTGCAATTAAATGGAGTCCCTTGGATGGTTGGTTTGCAACATTATTCACATATTGGTAAATGTTAGTTAAACACTCCAAAAACTGTGTCTTTTGGCTTTAATAGCATTGCTTCTCGCCTTTTAAAATATTGTGAAAATGATGTGTGTTGCCCGTTGACCCTATTAGGAGTGTTGCCCCCAAATTCCCATTAAACTCATTTGATCTGCCAAGTCCTCTCCAAGTTTGAGTTTGCAAAGTACACTTTCAAGTTAGTCTATAGGTCCTTGTCCACAATATCGTCATTAATTTAGAAAGTCTTCCCTAATGTTACTTGATGTTTACTTGTCGTTTGGAAGACAATTTTTTCTTCTGAGGGGGATAATATAGTTAGTGTACAATGATTATTATTATGTTTCAATAGTATGGTTTATCCAGCTATGTATCAATTGTTAGCCAGTTTCAGGTAGTTATAAGTTTTGGTTGGTCAACAATTGTGTTCCTCTTCGCAATCATAGGGTCCTTTAAATTTTGTATTGTTGAGGAAAGTAGTATGATCTAGTTGGATCAACTTTGATCTTTGGTTTAGCATCTTTGGTCTTCTTTTGTGATAATTTCATATGCAAATAAAGATATATTTTACTCTTGTATTTGGTATGCATTGTCATCTTGAAATATTCCGAGCCAATTTTTTCGATTTTAACAAATTACAGATTACAAACCAATGCACCCGTTAAGGTTAGAAGATAAACCAAAACGTACGAAAGCAACTCGAACCAAGAATGGCGCCGATGATGGCGAGCATATGGTCAGAGGATCTTCTACCCTAAATGCTGGAAGGGAACTCGACGTCAAGTATGTGCTACCCAGTCCAATACGGAGTGAGGGGCGACCATATGACGGAGTGATTACAAAAAACAATGCTTGAAAAGGAATGCTGAAAGTTGAAAAACACTCAACACCCAGAATGTGCTTGCTAACCCAAAATGGGAAAGTAGCTACCATAGGGCGGAGTTGTAACTATTTCAAACTAGTACTGAAAGCAAGAACGAGTATTGCAAATAGTGACAAAGCAATATTAAAGAACACTGGTCAGTACTACTGCCAGCTTACAATAGATAATTATTGCCTGCAATGTCAAGATATCAGATGCTTTTCAAATGGTACATTCAACAATAAATCTGCTACAAGCCTTTAAGTAAACCCCAATGCCAAATCCTAATCAGAAGATGCAGATTTCTGTAGACAGTGATGACAGATCTGTACCTTTTAACCTTTAACCAGCAACATAGAAATTCACTAAATGATTCATAACTCACTCGTCTCTTACCCAAATAACCTATTCTAAGATGCAAAACACAGGTAATGAGGAGGCGCCTAGAATGAATGCAAGAAACAGACTCAAGATGCCAATATTTAATTTGCACGGAACCCAATGCAATCTGCAGATGGTACGGCTTCTAGAAAGGGGCGATCTGCTATTAAAATTCAATGCTTTCACCAAAAAATCTGCAAACTTGGAAATTATGGCGCCTAGGTCTAACAAAGAGAATGGGCTATTACCCAGAACACTGTTTTTGGTATTTTATGATTTATGATTAAAAACAGCAACTCCAGAAAATTGCAGTAAGAGCAGATTTGATCTACAAAGCACTAACTCAAACTACAATGCAAAACTTACTACAAAAACACTCAAATAAGCAAACCTCTCCACTAGGTGCTGTCTCTCAAGCACGAAGTCGAGCCCAGACTAGGAGGCATTCATTCCTCGAAGCAATCTTGCAACCATTTCGGCAGCATAACAATAGCATAGACAAAAGATCATGAAATGATGAACCAAGTCTTCCTTTTATAATTTCCTGTTGGCTTCTCGAAACCCTAAACTCTTCTTCAAGTCAAAACCCTAATCCCCCTCAAGAAATGGCGTCCTTTTCCTTCAAGCTCAATATTGACCTTTTTAATTAAATTCAATATTTTAATAATGGCGTCCACTTTAGAGCTTGGTTTGACTTTAGAAAATTATGAAATAATCCTTTATGAAGGCGCCACCCTCAAGAGACCACTTTGTTGGCGTTTAGTCGACTGAATGCGGATTTGAAAACGGACAGCTATGCACAGATAAACTGCTCTTCAAATTAGGAGGACTCCCTCTTCATGGTGTTGAAAGAAAGTAAACTAAAACTAAGTTGCCTATCTTTTTGGATCAGCTTAGAGCACAAGGTTTTTTAAACACAAACGCCGCAGGTGAGTTTCTGATAGAAGTTCCTACGACTTTAGACTAAGCGTTCCTAGCCTCTCAAGTAATAGCGAGGCAAGAGAAGTTAGAAATTAACAAGGTAGATTCTCTGACAAAAATACTTTAACAATCTCTTTCTCAACAAACACCTACACACTTCACTGTAAGCTGAAATAAAGATCATGAAAGCATAACATAGATAACGGAAATCTGAGATTTTAGACCAAGGCAAAAGAGGCTCATGATTTTATTACTCAAATCTCTAAAACAAAACTCCCTTCTAACATGCCTTGAATAAGAAATTGCAGCTAAGGAGGCTTGCAAACTTATTCTTAACACAATAGAAAACAGCAATCTCACTAACTCCTTGTTGGCTAAAGAGGCTCAACAATTTGCTTATCACAATACAACTGAACTGAAACTGAATAACAAATAGAAGGCAAAATAGGCTCAGCGTTTTGTTATCACAATAACCGTTAAAGAAACTAAATGAGCAAAGAAACTTATTTAGAGAAGCAGTGGGAACCCTAAAATCTCCTTGCTTTCACAATCTAGTGCTTGCTCAGCAAGCAAGCTTTATTACTAAATCTAGAAACAAGATAACAACTAAAACCCTAAAAAGCAGAAAAAGCGGGAAACGCCAACTATTACATCTTATCTTCTTTCTATCCTCAAAGAATGGATAAGGATGATTCCAAGAATAGAAAGAAAGCGGGAAAGAAAGCTTCTAGAAGAAAGCTGCTTTAAAACTCGATCACATCCGCTAGGAAGTTTGAGATTGTGTCCCGGTTCGGTGCATCTATACCATCAACAGCAAAACACCGCTTTTCAAGAATATCTTCGGCATCTTCAATAGATCTTAGGAAATCTTCAATCTCATTGGCCGCTTTATTGAACTTTGCTGACATCACTGAAATATGACCTATCCTTCCGCCAACTGGGCTGCAACTATGAACAATGTTCTGGAACTGATTTTGCACCTCCTCAAGCCCGACATAAGAACCATCTTCAAGACTGTACTGAGAGGGGATCTCTATGACAAATTCACTGATGAAAAGGAGAGCTTCAACCACCCTTTGCCTGTAGGTGATGAATTCTTCAGATATCCTCTCATAGGTTTTAATTTTGAAAACATGACGCTCTCTCCAAGCAAGGATTTGTCTTTTATGCTCCTTTGAAACTGCTGAACCGTAGGCTGTGTCTAAATCAGCAATGATAATCTCATGCCTAGGTTTTGCTTCAGCCCATGTTTGTTCAAATCCTTGGATGCTTTGACGAAGTTTATGAGCATTCTCTCTCAACTGGAACATCTGAGCCAAGATCTCCTTTCCTCTGACAATGAAGCTCTCAATCCATTCCTGAGTCTCTTTCCCACATATGACCAGCTGTCTTAACTGATGGTGATCAGCTGGTGTCTCTAAGATCTGGGGCAGCAACTGAGTTGTTTGGGAAGAACCACGAGCAAGGTTAGAAATAAAAAGCTTAAGCTGCTGATTTTCGGCCTTGAGGGCTGCCTTGTCTTCTCCATCTTTAAGCACTCTTTCATGTAGGTTTTCGGATACAACTTTGAAGAGACTCAAATATGCATGTCTGGTATTTCTACCGAGATTAGCCTTGACCATTACAAAATCATCCATGTTCACCTCATCTCTATTCTTATCTTCTGGAGGCACAGCAGTCTCTACGACAATCTCGTTATCAGGATTCCTATCAAAGTGAACTTGCTTCTTTGCCTTCTTCTTAGGAGGTTCCTGATAGATGTTATCGAGATCATCAACACTCACTTGATATGAAGGCCTTCTCCTAACCCTTCCTAAGGAGTTCTCAAGCCAAGACATAGTAGTATCTTTACTAA
>VDFB02006741.1:0-44008 GCA_007258455.2 Sequoia sempervirens | reverse complement strand
TTTCTTATCCTCTAAGGTGCCATACTAGAAGAATTTCCTTATTTTTTTGTTCAATTGTTGATTTACTCTAGTAGGAAGTGAAAGGAAATACATGCCAAAGATAAGGATGGCCAAAATGAAATTTTTTAGCATAATAATTCTAGCAACCCACTTCAAGTGAGGTTGAGAGAACATCTTCCAAACTAGCTTTTCCCCAATAACTTTGTTTTGTGAAATCTGATTTCTTACTCCAACACCACCTTCATCCCTGAGCTTGTAAATGGAGTCCCATGTGATGAGAGGAATTTTCTTATCCTCTAAGGTGCCCTTCAAACATAATTTCCTTATTTTTTGGTTCAATTGTTGATTTACTCCAATAGGAAGTGAAAGGAAAGACATGGCAAAGATAGGGATGGCCAAAATGACAAATTTTAGCATAATAATCCTACCAACCCATGAGAGCCAATGATCCTTCCTTGAGGAATTTTTTGTGTGTATTTTTCGTGTAAATCATTTCATAATTTGGTTTTTTGAGCCTATTGGATAGGGGAAGACCCAAATTGGTACTAGGAAGACAACCTTTTTTGAACTCCAAAACCTTTAAGATTTCCAATAACTTATAGAATTAGTAGAAAAGAAGAAGAATTTAGATTTGGTAGCATTCACCTTTTACCTAGAGACATTAGAGTAAGAGGATAAAATCCTTTTCATTTCTTTTGATTCCTTTCTTTTTATAGATCCGAAGAGTATTGTGTCATCGATGGATTACTGATGGGAAGTAAGAGGAGATATCCTAGTGATAGAAATGCCTTCCAATCTTCTAGAAGAGACAAAAAAGTTGAGTGCTCTCCCTAGGGTGTTTTCCACTATTATAAATAAAAGGGGGAGATTGGATCCCTTGACATATTCCTCCAGAGGCATCAAACAATCCTTGTGGGATACCATTGATGAGGATTAAATACCTTAGGCTAGAAACAAAACTAAAAATCCAATCCAAATAGTGTTTATCAAATCCAACTACTTCAAGAACTTTTAATAGAAATCTCCAATCCACTCTATCATAGGCTTTTTTTTATGTCAAGTTTGACCAGCGTATAGTTCTTACATGTCACTTGGGATGAATGAACAGTCTCCTATTCTATGATAACTTTTTCAAGAATAGATATTCCTAGAACAAAGTTGTTTTTCTTTTCAATAATGATGTTGGGAATAATTAGCTTTAGTCTATTTTACATAGCCTTAAAAAATTTATAGACTTTATTGCAAAGAGATGTGGGGTGGTAATTGTCAAAGAACAATGCTTGCTCTTTTTTCAAGATGAGAGATATGAATGTATTATTCAAGTCTTTCAAAAGCTTTACCTTTTTTCTTGACTCTTAAATGGAATCTAAGACATCCTACCCTATAATATGCAAAAAAATTATGAAAGAAACTTGTTGGAAAGTCATCAAGTCCCATGGATTTATCTGGGTGAAGCTGCATCACCACCTCTTTTATTTCTTGTTTTGAAAAGGCCTTTGTTAGTAATTTATTGTGGCTTTCTTTGACCAATTTGGGGATGTTGCTAAAGTTCGAATTCATATTTGAGCCTTCCCAATTATTAAGAAGTTTCTAGAAGAACTAAACAACTTCTAATTTAATGGACTTTAGGTCTTCTAAGAGGGATTTTCCAATTGCTCTTATCTTGTCGATTCTATTCTAGATTCTACACACCTTGGTGGAATTATGAAAAACAGAATTTCATGTTCATATTTCAACTAAACTTTTCTCAAATTTCCTTTGATGCCAAAATATTTCTTTCTTTGGCCAACACCCTTTAGAGTAGTTCCTCATGAGTTCCTTTTATGCCAACATCTCTCTCTTAATACATCTCTATTCAAGATGATGTCTTTGTTTAACTTTGTGATCTTTTCTTCTAGAATCCCTTTCTCTTCGAAAATATTCTTAGCACGCTCTTTATTCTAGAGTTTCAATTTATCCTTCATGAAACCTTGGTGGAATTATGAAAAAAATAGAATTTCTATGTCTATATTTCAACCAAACTTTTCCAAATTTTGATGCCAAAATATTTCTTCTTTGGCCAACACTTTAGAGTAGTTCCTCATGAGTTCCTTTTACACCAAATATCTCTCTTAATACATTCTATTCAAGATGATGTCTTTGTTTAACTCTGTGATCTTTTCTTTCAAAATCCCTTTCTCTTCAAAAATATTCTTAACACACTCTTTATTCTAGAGTTTCAATTTATCCTTCATGAAATTCATTTTAGTGAATAGCCTAGATATTTTGGCACTAGGTTGAGAGTCTTCATACCACTATTTCTCTATGTAGGAGAGGAATTCCAAATCTCTCATCCATGCATTTTCAAATTTGAAAGGGCACCTTGTCAATTTTTTTTCCCATTATACTTAATTGAATAGGGTAGTGATTTGAACTAGAGTAAGGAATCAATGAGAATTCACATGTTTTGGAGAAAGCACCCAAATCACCACACCAAAGAAAATTGTCTAATTTTTTAAAAATATTACTAAACCCCGACCTTTTGTTAGTCTAGGTATAGGACCCATTTCTCATAAGGATTTGGATCACATTATTTCTTTCGAAAAGATATTTGAAGTCCAATTGTGATTGAAATATCCGATGAACCCCATTGAGCTTGTCCCAATCATGAAGAATGGAATTTAAGTCCTCACCAAGGATGAAGAAATAATTAGGAGAGGATTGAAATAATTAATTTCTCAAGTTCTTTCCAAAATTTCTTCTTTTTCAAAGAAGTGGATGGACCATAAATGGTGATCAAGGTGAAATGGATATTTGATTGGAGACTTTATCGTGCAGGCTAGCTAAAATCCAGCTTCAACAATTTTTTACTAGTGAGAAGTATGAGGATTCTAGAAGGTGGTGATAACTCAAGAGGCACCATGTAACATACTAGTTATCTACAGTTGAAGAATGGTAACTAACTTCTAGATTCAGCTAAGGTGTAACTAACTAATTTAATTGACAAGAGTTTCATCACATATAACAAACTGAAAAGATAAATAATTTGAGTATTAACTACTTTAACATTCAATAACTAACTTCTAGTTTTCAAATGCAGTTGAAACAAAACAATTAGGAGATTATATAACTGGAAGCTACAGTTGATTATGAACTAACTATTCCATAATTTAAGAGATGAATAGAGCATATATTGATAGTAGTGGAAATAAAAACTATAGGATAATAATAATTTGAAATTAAGAGAGAGAGAGAGTTAAGAGATAGTACAATATGAAAGCTTTGTGCTGGAATGCTTGAACAAGTCTCAGTTTTTGAGGGAAAGAGAAAAATCATCAAGGGCTTTTCCACCCAACCAAATACCTACTGGTCTCTCGTGTTTCTTCAACTAAAGAAACCCGACCCTTCACAAGGTGTAGTCTATAAAGGATTCCCCAATTACCATCTTGCCATCTAATTCTGGTGTCAAGAATCTATACTACCTTGGTCGATCTTTCACTATAGGTTCTCCTAACTAGAATGACCGTCCTGACTAGGGGTATATCTGATTCTTGATGGATGATTGTTGCTTATTCTAAGCATCATAACCTTGGCCAAGGATTTAATGATTATTAGCACATTTCTCATGCCATCAACTCTCTCACCCTTACTCAAAATTAATAAAATTGGTCCTCTTAATTTTATATTATTAGAGACTCAAATCATAGTTCATTCTTCTAAACCAGGAATACTATGTGCATTATACTCACTAGAAGAGGGGTTATAGTCATTTTTTGATATTGAAAATAACTCTCCAGCTCTAATTGATTTTCAACTAATTGTCATGGAAATATATGATAAATGAGCTATCCCAATTCGAGGACTAAGGGAAGAGTAAGGTTTTTACTTTTAGTAAATGGTGATGGAGGAAAATTACAAAACATCTTGGTAGAAAGATCAAGTGACCACGACTGGTTCAAGAAGGTAAGAAAGAAGTAATTCAATTAGACGAAGCATAGGGTCTTGAAAGGGATTCAATACCATTATTCTTCAAACAGGACGTGATTCCAAATGAATATACTAACATTACTTATCAATGTCATGAAAACCCTCATATTTAGGCTCTTATGAGTTTTCCTGTAGAGCTTCATGGACTTGTGGGTAGAATTCATCTTCATTCAATTTCTATATTACTTGAGTTCTAAAATTTGTATTGACCGACACCATGGAAGTTATATGTTTTCGTTGGCTTAGAGCATTGACTACTTTTCTCTCCTTGTCCTTGATATAACTGACCTCAAAATCATAGTCTAAAATTAACTCCATCCACCTCCTTTGGCAAGCATTTAAATTAGGCTGGGTGAATATGTACTTTAAACCTTGATGGTCTGATCTAAGTTCAAAGGTCTTCCCTAACAAGTAATGTCGCCACATTTGTAGGGCATGCACAATAGCTGCTAACTCCAGATCGCAAGGTGTATAGTTATGCTCATATTGCTTCAACTTTCAAGATTCATAAGCCACTACCTTCCCATCTTGCATTAATACTTCAACCAAACCTTCACTAGATGCATTCGTTATAACTATAAAATGAACATTAGGGTCTGGTACTACCAATATTGGTGTAGTTGTTAATTTCTCCTTCAATGTATTAAACACTTCTTGAAATTTCTCTATCCATTCAAATCTTTTTCCTTTCCTTTGAAGGGAGGTAATGGGGTGGATGATCGTAGAAAAAATTCTTACAAACTTTTCGTAATACCCAACAAATCCCATGAAACTTCTGACCTCGTGCACACTTTTTGGTATTGGCCATTCCACCATAGCTTTTATCTTTTTTGGAGCCACTGCTATTCCTTTGGTTGATATTATATGCCCCAAGTGTTGTACCTCCTTTTGGAAGAAGGTGCACTTTGATAATTTTCCATAAATTTTATGTTCTCTCAATCGTTGAAGAACCAACCGAAGATGCTAAAGATGCTCATCCTCATTTTTGGAATAAATAAGAATGTCATCAAGGAATACCAATACAAATTTGTCCAAACAATCACAAAAAATACTGTTCATTAGATTCATAAATGCAACTGGGGCATTGGTGAGACTAAATAGCAAAACTATGAATTCATAATGACCGTACCTAGTTCTAAAGGTTGTTTTATAAATATCTTTTTCTTTCAATCTTAACTGATGATATCCCGACCTTAAATCTATTTTGGAGAATATTGATGCCCCTTTCATTTGATAAAAAAGATCATCTATTCTGGGAAAGGGGTACTTATTTTTGATGATGAGCTTATTTAGCATTCGGTAATCTATGCATAGGAAAAGTGTCCCATCCTTCTTCTTGATAAATATTATCAGTGCTCCCCATGTTGATACGCTAGTCGAATCAATCCCTTATCTAGTAATTCCTGCAATTGTGCCTTTAGTTCCATTAGTTCCACAATGGTCATACGATACGGTGCCTTAGAAACAGGTTCAACCCCTAGAACTAAATCTATAGAGAAATCAAACACTCTTCTAGGCGGTAAACCAGGTAGCTCCTTCAGAAACACATCCTAGTATTCCTAAAGGTAAGGATATTTTACAATGAAGGTTTCTTCCTTAAATTCAGATTCCATTTCCTCTTCCATGCTCTGTGTGTGCATTACCACATGTCATCATGAAATAGGCTTTCCTTGTATTCCCTAACTTCTTCCATTTTAACTGCAAATATTTGGCATCATTTCCTTTTATTTCTTTTTAACTACATGGCTGAAATTTTCCATACCTTAACCTCTCGTTGAATTCCTTGAACAAACACCATGTTTCCTATGTCATGCACACACTCCATTGTCTTTGAAAAATAATCAACCTTGACTCTATGCTCTCTTAACCAATTCATTCCAATGATCACATCATAGGAACCCAGAGGTGTTATGTAAAGATTGATTTCTATGGTGAAGCCTGGAAGTTCTACCCTAGCTTCAAATAGACATTGCTCTACCCGAGCTCTAGTCTGATTAGCATATTCAACCATCCATGATTTGGCCATGAACCCAGTTCTTTTAGGAAATCTACCTAGCAATTTAGGGGATATGAAACATTCAGTGGCTTCGGTGTCTATTAAAATGGTTATTGGGTTCCTATATAGCATACTTATAGTTTCAATGGGTGTGACTTGATATTCTACCTACTTGTTATCGACAACTACATGGATCCTTTGCTGGAAAGTTGTCTGTTGAGGTGGTAGAGGCTTATGTTGTTGCTGTCCATTTTGATTCTTGGTAGGGCATTGGTTAGCATAATGCTCTCCTCCACATGTAAAACATCCCCCCTGGTGGTCCCTTCTTTTTTGAACCTTTGTTTGAATTAACTTCATCCTTTCTAGTACTATTATTTCCCTTCTTATCCTTCTTGTAGTCATACTAATTGTTCCTATAGCCCCTCCTTTTGAAATTCTGAGATGACTGGTTCCATTTGAATTTGTTGTGATTTTTATCCCTAAAGGAATCATCCTTTTTCAACCTTTTCTCTTGTTGAACAACTTTTTCATATGCTTCATCCATTGTTTGAGGTGCCAAAACATCTACTGGACCCTCGATACAATTGTTCAACCCCAAAATGAACTTCCGAACACAAAGTTTTCATTCTGCTAGTACTGTGGAACATATTTTAATAAATGAGTATACTTTTCCCAATACTCATTAACAATTAATGGAACTTGCCTAAGATTTTCAAAGTCTAGCAACTTTTGATCGTAAAATAGTTGTGGTAGCCATATTTGATGAAAAATTCTCACAAACTAATCCTAGGTCACTTTTGCTATTACAAGACCCATTTCTACCCTTTTATTTTCCCACCAAGTGGTGGCCTCTCCTACCAATTGATAGGATACCCAAGTTGCCTTGGAATTATCAAAGTAATCCCTTAGCTCAAAGTACTTTTCCATTTTATTCAACCATGCCTCGACGACATCTCCTAAAGCGAAGCCCTCAAACTTAGGGGGTTTGATCTTTTTCAGATCTTTAGAGAGTTTGTTGGCTAATTGACTTCTCTTGTTTCCCAGGCTCAAAGTTTTAGAGTTATCTTTGTGTCAATCGCTTTGAGTTTCTGACCTTTCATCTCTCATATCGGGTTGCCCTTCTACTTTCCTTTCTAGGTTGACTAGTTGGGCTTGAGTTTCATTCATCAGATTCAATAATTGCTCTAACTTTTCTAGAGGATTGTTGTTATCCTGATCCCCTCTAAAACCATTTCTAGAATTATCCATTCCAATGAAGTTCCTAGATATGTTTGGTAATTCTAATTAGTATTTTTTTTAATTTATTACCATAGTTTTCTCAACATAATTTAAAGAAGTTTTCATTGTAGATAACAACCAAATATTTTATGACTTTTATTACTCAAGTCAAATGCTACATGATTACAAGCAAAATTGTTTACAAAATTGCTATCACTTCTTGTGATAGATTCAATACAGAATTGTTTACAAAATTGCTATCACCTCCTATGATAGATTCAATACAAAATTGTTTACAACATTACTATCACTTCATGTGATAGATTCAATACAAAATTGTTTACAAAATTGCTATCACTTCCTGTGATAGATTCTAATACAAAAATAATTAGGAATCACTATCACTGCCTGTGATAGGTTCCTCTTGATCACTATACTCAAAAAATGGAATAAGTCTGTATCTAGGAGTTGGAATACAAACTTCTTTAGATGTTTCGGGTTCGATCTTATTAATCAAAAGGTTCTCAAAACTAGTTTTTCTTCTTTTCCCAGTTTCAACAAGAATAGATGACTTAATAGTTTCTTTCCTAGAGGTAGTCCAAATTCTTCTTTCTCTTTGAAGTCTCTCTAGAGCTTTAGCCTTTTTTTCTGAATCTGAGGGAAAAAAAATAGTAGGAATAATCATATCTAAGCCTAATATTCCACAGTCAGATGGAAACGGGGTCTAGGGTCTTCTTTCAGAGTGTTTTTTGCATCCTCATCCTAGAAAAACACCGACGCTTGATTTCAGTTTTCTATGTTTGCTTGATGAGCCTCGAGGTTCAGTGTCAAACCTGGTAGCTCTGATACCATATGTAACATACTAGTTATCTACAGTTGAAGAACGATAACTAACTTCTAGATTCAACTGAAGTGTAACTAATTTAATTGACGAGAGTTTCATCACATATAACAAACTAAAAAGATAAATAATCTAAATATTAACTACTTTAACATTCAATAACTAACTTCTAGTTTTCAAATATAGCTAAAACAAAACAATTAGCAGATTATATAACTAGAAGCTATAGTTGATTATGAACTAACTATTCCATTATTTAAGAGATGAATAGAGCATATATTGGCAGCAACAAAAATAAACAACATAGGATAATAATAATTTTAAATTAAGAGAGAGAGAGAGAGTTAAGAGATAGTACATTCTGAAGGCTTCTTGTGGAAATGCTTGAACAAGTCTTAGTCTTTGAGGGAAAGAGAAACATCATCAAGGGATTTTCCCCAACCAAAGACTTGTTGGTCTCCCATGTTTCTTCAACTGAAGAAACTTGACCCTTCATGAGGTGCAGTCTATAAAGGATTCCCCAATTGCCATCTTGCCATCTCAGTTTGGTGTCAAGAATCTATACTACCCTCATCGATCTTTCACTATAGGTTCTCCTAACTAGAATTACCATCCTAACCAGGGGTATATTTGATTCTTGATGGTTGATTGTTGCTTATTCTAAGCATCTAACTTTGGCCAAGGATTTAATGATTATTAGCACATTTCTCGTGCCATCAACTCTCTCACCCTTACTCAACATTAATAGACTTGAATCTTAAGTTTATATTATTTGAGACTCAACTCATAGTTTGTTCTTCTAAACCAGGAATACTATGTGCATTTCTACTCACTAGAAGAGGGGTTGATAATCATTTTTCGATATTGAAAAGAACTCTTTAGTTCTGATTGATTTTCAACTAATTGTCATGGAAATATATGATAAATGAACTGTCTTGATTCGAGGACTAAGGGAAAAGTAAGGTTTTTACTTTTAGTAAAAAATGATGGAGGAAAATTACATAACATCTCGGTAGAAAGATCAAGTGACCACAGCTGGTTCAAGAAGGTAAGAAAGTGTTGACGTCCCAAATGGCACAACAACATTGCAAGGAATATTGCTATCCTACTTCTCTGAAAGAGAAAGGAAACACATGGATGCCTTAGCTCCCAAGGTCTTGGTAGTTGGGTCTCAACTGCGCTAATGTCCCTCAGCGGTCAATGTAATAGTAATATTCAAGGGGCCTGCTGGTGTTGAGCTTTTGGACTGTTGTGGGTTGAACATGAATTTAAATCTATTCTAACCGGGGTTTTAAAGAAACAGAAAAAAGATAGATCAGGGCTTTAGGACAGAAAAGAATGACACTTCATCCAAATTAACCAGACTTGTTGCCTTCCAAGGAATTCCTAACTAAAACTATAGAACAAACTTAACTTGTGACTCACACACAGCTGCATTCATTCACAGTGCTGATTTCAACAGCAGATTGCAAGTTACCATTTAAACAAAACATAAAAATCCAACTTCATTCCTTGAGAGCTTCCCAAATCAGATGATTAATTCAAGACAAAAACCATTCTGAAACACAATCTGAAGTAGATTAAAATTTGGTTGCCCCTACTATCAGTTAAACAGATAGACAACATTTACAAATCTGGAACAATCACCAGTGTACAGAAAATTTGTGACTCCAAATTGCTTCCATTTACACTAAGAAAATTGAAAGATAAATTCTTCTATTCTGAATCTAACTCCTAATAGAGAAGACAAAAAGAAGCTCCCATTACAAAGAATCAGGATCAGCTTCTATCCCCTTTACTTCTACTGATTTCTAACTACTGGTTCCTAAAAATATAACTCTAAAACTTCTCTTCTACTACTTTCTAACTCCAAAGTTCTAACATTTACAAAGAGGCAAGAATGCCTTATATACAAAATGCATCAAAAGAATGCATTGTCCCCTTGCACTAGGGTTTTCCAAAATATCTTCTTGATTGCAGGACTGTCGGCTCTCAGATCTTTTGAAGAAAGTCGGTTGTACATTCAATGTGAATCCTCGGTGTCCATGTTGATGAAATATTTTCGACAAAGATTTGTAGATCTTTTGCTGCTACAACATTAACTCCCCTGTCTGTGCGTCCATACTCGAACTCTCCTACAGCCTGCCTTGAATGCTCTAGGATATCTGCATTAATATTGATCTACCTCCGCCAGTAGTGATCGCCACAGGTGTCCTCTCACCACAACTTTCTTCTTTCAAATTTCTTCCTTCATGTCTCGGACTCCCGCACATTGACCGGCCCTCCAGCAATCACGGCCTCAGATTCGAACGCCACCACCCAAACAGATTCATCCCTTAGTGAACTCAGAACGAATCCACCTTGCGTGCTTTTTGTTGATCTTCTTACACAAGGGGGAAGTCAATCAGTCAACTGTCGCCAGTCAGTCCTCTTAGCCTCTTGCGATTGGTCAGACGTACGCCACGCAAAATCCATCAGGTGGTCAAAATGGTTTGAACAGTATCGCATGTCGGTGAGACACCGCTGTGTCTCCTTGATGCGATTTCATCATTGTGCAGTTATCGACATGACACCAAATAGTCGGTGGGATGTTTCAGCAAGTAAGGGAAGTCATATTGAGTCCGCAAAACCCATCGGCAAGACTCCTTTGATTTGCTGAGACCTCCTGGCACACGTCTTTCCTCTCCACGAGCTTACTCTATGTTGTCGAGATTTATCAATTCCAGAGATATTACCCCAGCCTGTCGAGCCCGCTTCCTTTCTTGCAGACCACATCCCTGCCGAGACCACATAAGCTTTTTGTTTCCTTTTGGAGTCTCCCGAACTTATTTTGTTGGCAAGAGTCACGCTTAATACTGCACTCACTCAGCCAGCTCATCTTTATGTGAGACCTTGTGTTTTAGGGATACTCTGATGTCCTCTTTCATCGAGCCCTCCCTCCGCTTCAATGAGATCCTATGTCGATGAAACCTTCGTCAAGGCATTCCTCCAAATGGTAGATCCCAAGCTCATCTTCTTTCTATAAGAGTTGGTTTTCTGGCATGAGATCACAATTAATCCCTTTGCTTACCGAGACAAATTGATGTCGCCCCGACGCTTCAACACCGAATTCCTTTATTCTATGGGAGTCTCTCGAAGTTCTTCATTTTGCTGTGACCTTCGAACTGCTAAGACCTTGCTAATCGAGGTCTTGTCCTTCACGAGCGTTCATTTGAGTTTGGGGAGGTTCGCTAGTCAATGAGACAGTCTACGATTCCTAGATCTTTCTACGAGCTTGTTTGTCCTTTTCTATGAGACAAGCCTCACATCAAGGTTGAGACCTCAATAAGCCACTCTGTTTTGCCGATGTCATTTTTGCTTTGTCGGTGAGACCCAATACATTCGCCAAAACTTCATAGCGAGCCCAAATCACTACGTCGATGCCGCTTTTGTCGCTATGACCTCACCTCTTCGGCCAGACATTATGTCGAAGGTTTTACCCTTTGGAGATTTTCCATTTCGGGGAGACACTGATGTAGTCACACCAAAATGAAATCTTTGTTAGGTGGTTCGTTGTAGCACCCATTTGTCAGGAAGACATTTTGTAGACACCTCATGTCTCGGCGAGAACCTTACTAATTCATCCCGTTGTCGCTGTGGCATACTGATTTTCTTGCCGAAGACCACCTTTGAAATCCCTTTAGTCACCGTGACGGCAGTAACCATCCATTATCGTCAGACCTCTCTAGCGAGCTCCCAACCGGCTAAGGCCGATGGACTTATGTTTGGTGAGACATCCGGCTCGGTGAAGACTCCTAGGCGACGCCATGTCGCTCACCGGGACATGTTGACCTTCCTATTTCTACAAGAAGACTCTCTATTGCTCAAAGGAGAGCACATACCAAAGGGAACAACTCACGCCAAAGTGTTAGACCCTTTTTGGTTAGTCGGTGAGACTTTAGGAATTCACCGAGACATCTCTGCAAAGGGAGAACATTCTGCTGATAGTGTATGCCTTTTTCCGCCAATTGGTGAGACCCGAAGATCTCACACTTTCTCCATGCTGGAACCCTCATTCCAATAGGAAATTCATGTCACCAAGACGATGACCCCTGTCTTGCCGACGGATCCTGCATATGATTCTTGATTGCTGTGACATCTCTGGGGTCTTGCCGATAGGCAACATAAACGCAGATTTGAACTAAACGAACCATGAGTCAGGGAGACCGTGATAACCCTACGCCGACATGAAGATGGGAAGTGGGAGACTCCATTCTTGGGATTTTATAATAGTGAGAGCTGTCACCAACAGTAAGAGCTTAGTGTCTTGCCGACTTTTTCCTTAATCGATTTTCATATAGCTAAATGGATTGAGTGACAATTCTCAACTGTCGCTCGATAAATATCATCCAGATGATTCAACCGCATTGAATAGAGAAGATCACAACAAAGATCGATAAATAAGTTAAATAACCAAAATCATCATTAAATGACCCTATGGCAACAGGCACCAAATTTTCAAACAAATGACTCATACAAATACTGCTCAGTCAATTCATGGAATCCAAACCAGGGAGGAACTTTGGAGAATTTTGAGCCAGGCGGATTCTGGCGGAATAAACATGAAAACACCCATTAGAGACCTAATCCGATCATTATCAATCAAGGAACAACATGTGAGATCTCAAAATAGCATAAAGGAAACATAAAATGCATCATTATTTATTAACTTCTTGTTACTCCATACCTCTTGACATTTCACCAGACTCCGGGGAAATCCGCACGGGATAGAATTCTGCAAAGGAGAAGACATCATAAACCCGGACAATAGGGGAACAACATTTTGAAAACTGGGAGAAAGAAATCCACGAAAATCTAGTCCACGCAAATTTTTGCAAAGACCAAAAATCCGTGAACCCACAACGCTCAATCAGAGTTCAAGCGAAACCCGAGAAAATCCAGATTGGGTGGAAAATCTTGAATTTAGGAGAAGACTCGAATTCTGACTGAGGAAGAAAACAGAAGCAACCCAAGAGGAAAGGCAAAAGAGCAAAAACAAAGAAACCAAAAGAGAAAGAGGGACCCATTTTGATCCAGATCAAAGTGGGGTGGTTATGCAAGGAATAACAAAAAGAAGTAACTCAATTAGATGAAGCACGAGGTCTTGAAAAGGATTCGATACCATTATTCTTCAAATAAGATGTGATTCTAATGAATATACTAACATTACATATAAATTTCATAAATCAAGTAATGGACTACTCAATGTTTATGACTTGAAAAATTTAACAACACTCAAAATATGTGCTTGGATACGCAAATCTAAAACTTGATGGTTCTCCCGACGTCTCCTCCTAGCGAAAAAGATGATGGCAATAAATGTTTTGATTCTTCACTGACCAGAAGAGAGTGACTATGATGGATTTACTCAAGAATGCATATTGTATTTCCCACCCCTGAGAATTAAGTGACAAATAAATGAGAATAGTGCTCAACCATGGTAAAACTTGACATAATACAAAACCCCCAAAAATGCTGACCAGAGAGAGAGAGCCCAGATAAGAAGAATGCGAACCTATAACTCTAAGAGAGCCAAGACCTCAAAGATAAACATTTGCATGCATCTTCTTGGGTGTTTCAACATGACACGATGGACAAGGTGGCGAGGAGTTATTGCCACCCAACTCAAACAGAAAAGAGTTATTTTCCCTCGACATTTTTCTCTCTCAAACATGGATTTAAAGTTTATATTAATATCGACATTAATATTTAATTTAATTTCTTACTCCAAGGTGCGCTTAAGAGCTAAATACGTGACTTCAAAAGGAGAATGATGATACTCATTTTAAGTTGACTTGTTTTTAAAATTATTTAATTAAGTGTGATAATATCACAAGGTTACGACTACCACGTTAGCAACCTTATGCCAAACTTGTGACTTGATGGTAATTTGGTTGTTTTATAGACTGTGGCGTCTCCTTGATGATATTTCCCTTTCCCTCAAGGTGTTGACAATCCTGCATCCACTTGGTAAAGAAATAGGGTTAGACTGTTCTCTGTTTCCTTTTCAAAATAAAAACACATCAACACATCAACACATTCACACACACACATAAATAAATGATTCACAACTATTGTTATATCAAATAAATTAAAAAATATTTTTCCCATTTTTCACATTCTCATGAAAGGTAGTTGATTACAACTAACATAATGACCATATTATTATTTCCATAATCTTGTTCACAACAAAAGGGATGTAACACACCATTAGCCTCAACAAAGATAACATCCCAAAATTTTAGTTTCACTTTCATGATATATATTTCTTCATTGCTCAACTTAGTTTCTTCCTATAGCATATAAATGTCAACATTTGAGGATTCCATTTGGCACTCGACCAAAGGCTCTTTGTAAGGGGTGTTTAGGCCCTCAAAATTCCATGAAAAGACATTCATTGCTCTTTGGGAAGGGTTTTCCCTTCCCATATCTCAACATTTTACTAATTTTCATTTGACCATCATCCCCATCTTGTCATAGTTTTTCTTTGTTGGATTTACACCCCTTCTTCTTTAGATCACCATAGTTAGGGGAATCCTTTGTTGTCTCTATTTGGATTAACCCTAACTTCTCAAGAGGATTGGATTCTTCATCTCCTGCTACAATGATACTGGGGGCTAGATTTTGTTCTATTTCCTCCTCAACTACAATCCCACCATCCTCCAAATAGGTTTTCAGTTTATCATTTATTTCCTTGATGATAGAAACCTAGGTGGGAATCGTAGGGAATTCCCCAACCATGTACTTCTCAACCAAATTAAGGGATTTTTTCTTGTTGGTGATTCCAAAAAGATCATAAGCCACATCAAAAGGGTTGGTATTCATATCAATGTCTAAATTTAAGATCCACTATGGATCAAAGGGGAATCAACAATTATCATTCTCTAGTTGATCATTGATAGAGCTAGGGAACCCCTTTTCAATTACTTCTATCTTGATCAAAAGAGGGGGGGACACTTGATTGTCTTTCCCCTAAATTATTTCTTTGACTATATTTTTTCCATGGATATTTTGCAATCTGCCACTGAGTGACCACTCATCAAAAATTGTTTACATATTATTGACATCATTTCCACATCCACCTTCTAACTCCAAATTCCCTACTCATATTAAGCTCTAAATCTTATGAGGGCATTGCAAAGAAAATATTGACATACATTCCAAAATTCCCAGCATAGATTTATTCATTTTCTTTGATAAAAGTTACCAATGCTTCACCAAGGAATCAAAGGGTTGCTTCATTCTAGTATTTTGAGGGAATATTGTAGAGTCTTACCCACATTGGAGTTTTTCCTATCTCATGATTGATGGGGTTGAAATTTAAAACCTTGTCAATTATGTTGAATCCTAACCCATCCATCATCAAAGGTTTTTGATTGAGAACTTCCTTCTTAATTTTTCTAGTGGGACATTCCACCAAGAAGAAACCTTTAGGGAGGGATTTGATCTTAATTTCTAGCCCCCAAGAGTCAACACACAATTTTTGTAGTTTTACCCTAATGAGTCATTCCCCATCCCTTTTTATGAAAAATCACAATCTCTAAGGTGGCCTATAGAAGATGAAAGATCATTGGAATTCAAAAAAATGGATTTGTATCTTACCAATTTTCTTTGTTGGAGAGGAATTTGATTTGCATTGGTTGTTATTACCCAATTTTTTGAAATCCCAATACCATTGATTCCTTGTTGACCAATATTTTATCTTCTCCAAGTTAATCTGCTTCTTTGGCTAGGGTTATGGGGTTTGTTTCACTTCAAGATTTCTCTTTTCTTTTATTCCAACTCTATGAAGCTCCTTGTCTTATTCAAAAGGGAAATTTTTTGTTGACTAAGTATTTCTATTAAATTGGTTTGTTTCACTCCAAGATTTCTCTTTCTTTCATTCCAACTAGGCATGTGCAGGATCATGATGGGCCAAAAAGTGGCGATATGATGGGTATGCGTAGGGTATGTGGCTAGCGACCTTTTTTTTACCCAAACTTGATGAAACGAAAGGGTTTTTAAAGGAAATTCTTAGCTTTCCACCAATATAAATTATGGTTTACTTTGAATTTAATAAATAATTATTATTCATTTTCTATTTGACCATTACCAAAGTCCCGATTGATAGGTCGATTGAAAAATATCTATAGATTTCAAAATGGTTTCACATTTTGAATCAAAACATGCCTCAAATTCTATGTGTTTCCTAATGCTATAGGATTAAAAAAAAGTTGAATTTCATGTAGTTTGATCAAGTTATGCACGTATATATGAGTTTTTATATTTTAAAAAGTTGTAATAAAAATTTCATAATTAATCATTTAGTTGGAAAAAAATTACAAAATAGTATGCATCACATCGAGACATGAGTCGTCTACTCATATCTAAAATCTATAAAAAAACATTATCATTTTATTGTGGTTAGGGTGGTCAAATAGACACCTACTTCGTATTTTTTCCCTGAAATTTAAGTACTACCGCATTGAAATTTCAAATTTTAACCAAATAAATTTCTTTTTTTAAAATAAACCTAGTAGTTTAGAACCTACATTCAATTTGCTATAGATTCTATTCTTACATATTTTAGCTAATAAAGATAAATCATTCAAATTTTACTAAGTTGTCTAACTCATTTTTCTAAATTTTCACTTGGTGGGCTTCCTATTTTTTCCATGATGATCCTACACATACTCAACTCTATGAAGCTCTTTTCCTTATTCTGAAGGGAAGAGTTTTATTAAATAAGTCTTTCTACAATTTTTTTGTCGTGAGCAATTCCTTTTATTAATTACAAGCTTATATGCTATATTAGTTTCATCATTTTCTATTTTTATTTTTTTGGAGAGGGGTAAATGCTTTTGACCCAAAGCTATGAACTGGTGAGGTCACAAATGGGGGGTCTCATCCCCAACATAAATATGTTAAGGAATAGCAGTCTGATGGAGTTTGAACCTTGATATCAAGAGCCACAAAACCATAATTAATCATCACATTATACCAATTTACTAGCATTTTCACTATTTTATTTATAAATTAAATTATTATTATTTTGTAATTATAAAAGTACATTTATTATATAATTATATTATATTTAAATTAATAGTTAACAACAAATTTGGACACAGAATTAAGGAGTAGGGTCAGAGCTAAGATGAAGGAGAAGAAGGGTGTTTTGGCGAAGACTGGAGAAACACCTACATGATTATGCTGGGGAGACGAAGTAGTTAAGGTTAGCGAGGTGAAGCAGACTTTGGATCATACTCCACAATGGGTGTTCGAAGGAGAAAAATGGATAGACAAGTGTCATCTGACATATCGATCATAGGGCGAGCCATCGGAGAAGGAAAGCAGACCTACAAGGAAATGACATGATACCCTAGAAACCCTTGTGGAAAAATGGGATCCTTGGCCGAGGCATGCCTGCTCCATAGGGCAAAAAATGCTCGAAAGGGGGAATGAATGGGCGGAGCTTCTAGCAAGGAGGAATCCGAGGGGCAGGCGAAGAATAAGGCACAGGCGGTTGGACCAAAGGCCCGAGGTGGAGCGGTGAATAGAGAAAAGGCCAGAGTCAACATACCAAATAAAGAAGCAATTATTGAAATCGAGGTCTCCGAGGAAATAAAGTCCAATACAATTATCCTTAAATAATTAGCCTTCTACTGCCGATTCATTGGCGGTACACTCGATCAAGCATCAATTAAAAATTAGATACAGGAGAATTGGAAGATAAAGGTTCTGATACGTTTTCTTCTAAAGGATTTTTTCTTAGTAGTATTCGCTAATGAGCAAAAAAAGTCAAGGGTCATGGAAGGGGATTTGTGGTTTATGGAAGATAAGCCTCTATGCATGCGGCCGTGGAATCAGAACTTCGATCTAGTCAAAATGTGGCCATATGATCATCTAGTATGGGTCAGGCTATATATCTCCCAATAGAATATTGGGTGGGCAAATGCCTAGAGAAAATTGGATGCTCTTTAGGCACTTTAATTGAGATTGATACAAACATTCTAGAGGGGGATTTGTACAAGTACACCAGAATTAATATTGCAGTGATTGATACCATTCCCTCCAACATCTTTCTAGTGGTAAATGGGGAGTGATGGATGTAGGGAGTTGAGATTGAAGAAACAAGGAAATTCTATATTGACTGCGGTTCACGAAATCATAGAACTATTGATTGCAACAAAAGTTTGGAGGAGAGGAGGAAAAATATGCCTCAAGGGAACTCCCATCCTTCAGACTCCCAGCCCCAACGGAATATATCCAATGATAGGCCGACCCAAGCAGGTGTGAATGGGAATCAGAGCAAGGCCTTAGAGGAATTAGTCAGATCCCCCAAGTTGACACCCAATAATCGAGGTTGAGTTGAGTCAAAGCATGCGTTCTCTCTCTAGGAGGAAGGCCATAAGATGGAGGAAGGTAAAGGAGTTGATGCTGCTTCTAGGGCAAGCGATGATTTGGACTCAAATGTTGACCTAGAATATGAGCTGGACATAATTGACAATAGGTGCATTTCCTAGTCTGTAATTAAACACATGGGTTTGGGCAAGGTTGGCACATCGGGCAATACCCATGGAAGGAAATCTTCTAAACAACTTCAGGAAGAGGAAGCAGTGGCTAAGAAATTCACTTGTATCACCAAGTTTTTGAGTACCAAGGGAGTAAACACCTCCCTTGGGAAGCAATGAAGATCACAACTTGGAATTTTAGGGGCCTAAAGGCCCCTGACAAGTGGTACCTAGTCAGGCGTCAACTTCAAAAGTGTTTAAGTTACTTAATTTTGTTACAAGAAACCAAGTTGTTAGGGGAGGATTGCCCAAATTTTTTGAAATACTATTGCTCTTGGGAAGGCTACTTTCAAAACTCATCAGGTTTAGTAGGGGGTTTAGATATGCTATGGAAAGTGGCATAGGTCTCTGTGGAAATCATTAATTCCTCTACAAACTGGATGGCGACAAGAGTCTATGATTTAGGCCTAAACTATTGCTTCATAATCATTAACATATATGGCCCGACAAGAATAGAGGAGAAGGCCCTGGTATGGAAGTTGATTTTGGAGTTTTCCCACTTATATCCCAAGGAAAGACTAATTGTAGGAGGAGACTTTAATGCCATTTTAGACATGTCAGAGAAAAGAGGCAAAATTGGGAGCGTCTCACAAACAAATTTGGATTTCAGAGCCTTTGTGGCAGAAATGGGTTTGTTGGATTGCCCCACGGGAAACGACAGTTTCACATGGACCAATCATCGCAAAAATTTCACCGCCATAGCCGAGAAATTGGATCGGTTCTTGATCTCTCCATCTTGGTTCTACTCAAGATTGCATGTTTCTGCCTGCATTCTTTCCATTTCAATTTTTGATCACTTTCCTATGGAATTGGCAATAATCGATGGGTGTGATATGGAGAAAATATGTTTCAAATTCCAAAACATGTGGTGGTGTGATCCAAGCCTTGAGGAGTTATTGGAGATTTGGTGGAAGGAAACAAGGGTGGGGGGCTCCGTAAGCTTCATATTGGTCAAAAAACTGCAGATAATCAAGCAAAAGCTTAAAGTCTAGAATAGAGAGAAGTTTCAGAACATCTTTGTTGAGAAGGCAAGTGTTGAAGCTGAGCTGGATTCACTTAATGAAAAGGTAATAGCTAATGGTAAGCAGAATGAAGACTTTATCAAAGAAACTGAATTAAAAGGAAAACTTGCAGAACTTTTGAAAAGAGAGGAGATTTATTGGAAGGACAAATCTTGGGAGGTATGGCTAAGTGAAGGTGACACTAATTCCAAATTCTTTCATGCCTCAGTTTTGGCAAAGAGAGCGGTTAATAAAATTGAGGAAATCAGCCCATATAATGGTCAGACTACCCACGGTGGGGTTGAGGTTGGCAAGGCAATAGTTGAGTACTTCTCCAATCTTCTGGGAGAACAATTGCCACAAGGATGCCATAAGGACTTCCTTGATTTGATAAGTCGCAGGGTCAGTGATACAGACAATATGATGTATGAACAGATTTCAAAGGATGAAGTTCGAGCCGCACTCTTTTAGATGCATTCTAATAAGGCGCTAGGCCTAGATGGCTTTACGACCAGATTTTTCAATTTTTTTGGGAATTTCTAGGAGACGACTTATGGCGGATGGCTGAGGACTTCCAAAAAATTGGAAGATTCATCAAAGACTTAAACAATTTAGTTATAGCACTGATTCTAAAAAAGGCTAATTGCTCCTCTTTTAATGAATATAGACCAATCTCATTGTGCAATACTTTATACAAGATTATTGTGAAAGTATTGGCCAATAGGCTCAAGACACTGTTGGGGAAGATCATTTTGGTTGAATAGAATGAATTTGTGTCAGGCAGAGAGATAACAGATAACATTTTACTCATCTCGGAGGCAGTCCATACCCTTAGCACAAGTAAGCAAGCTACTATGATCATTAAACTTGATGTAAGCAAGGCTTATGATAAGGTGTGTTGGTCATTCCTCGTGGAGGTTATGAAAAGAATGGGTTTTTGTAGACATTGGTGCGACCTAATCTTTCACTGTATTGCTTTAGTACGCTTTTTAGTTGCTATGAACAGTTCACTCCATGGTTTCTTCCAGGCAACCAACAGACTTAGAAAAGGTGACCCTATGTCACCTTTCCTCTTTGTAATCATGGTCGAAGCCCTTAGTTGTGAAATAAAAAGTAGGCATCAACATCTAGAATGGAGAGGGGTGCAAGTGGCACCAAACATGGACCCTATCACCCACACTCAATTCGCTGATGATACTACTCTTGTTGGAGAAGTGAGTTTGAAATCAAGGCCAAATGCATTAACAGGGTGATTAAGGAATACGAAGTGCAGTCGGGTCAACAAATGAATATGGAAAAATTGAGTGTTTTTTTTTAACACAAGACCGCAAGCACAACAGGCTATATCTGCAATACTCAGGGTTAAAGTAGGGAAACTCCTGTCAAAATTTCTTAGTGTGCAAATCTTTGAAGGAGCCTGTAAAGCTAAGCATTGGGGAGAAGTGGTAGAAAAATGCAGAAACAAAGCTATGGCATGGGAAAACAACTGGCTTACATTGGCTGGGAGGATTACTATGACAAAGGTTGTCCTCTCAGCAATCCCAATCTATATGATGTCTTGCTTTGAAGTCCCCGGGAAAATAGAGAGCGATTTGGAGAAAATATTGAAGAAATTCTTGTGGGAAGGTTCGAAGATAGATAAGAAAATTCACCTAATTGGTTGGGATATGGCTTGCAAACCAAAAGAAGACGGCGGGGTTGGTCTTCGTAAGATTCATCTGCAAAACAACGCATTAGGGGCCAAACTCATTTGGAAGATGTGTAAAATCCTGAACAAAATGTGGTGTCAGATCATGTAGAAGAAATACTTAGACAATTCAGACCCCGCAAGAATACTGACGATTGCAAACCTTGATGGTGGCTCGGTGGCATGGCGATATATTTCAAGTTGCCAAACCGTAATAAAAAGCCACATATCATGGAGGACTGGGAACAGGAGGAAGGCCTTATTCTCGTTAGATTCATGGAATGAATATAGAAGCCTGATGAAAATCTTCAATTTGGATATGCATGTCAACAAATTGTAGGTGAATTTTGGGTCTAAAGTGGAATACTACATACAAATGAAAGGCTCACCGTTAGAAGGAGAAAACAAATGGATCAATTTAAAGTTGCTTCCACTTCCACAAGACTTGGTAGTTGCAGTATGCAAGGAAGTAGAGAGCAGATCGATTAAACTGTATGATCGGGAGGATACAATAATCTGGTATGGTGTGGCTTCTAGGGATTATTCGACCAAACTGGGGTATCAAATTCAAACAATGCAAGCTAAGGATAAGTCATGGATGGTGAAGCTTTGTTGGAAAAAGGAAATATTGCCCAAGGCTGGGGCATTCCTATGGGTGGCACTTCATGGGTGATGCCTTACGGCTGAATGATTGAAGAGACTAGGAATAGCTGGCCCGACAAGATGTGTTCTCTGTAAGTGTGCTGAGGAAAAAATGGATCATTTGCTCTTCTCATGTCCGATTGCTGCCTCATGCTGGGACTGGTTGCAAAGTACTTTCAATTTCATGGGCCCAAGGAAAGACAAGCTTTTGGACTTCTTGTCTAAATGTGAATAATAATAGTTACTGGAAAGGAATATGGATTTTGGTGCCATCCAACTAGTATGGAATTTATGGAAAGAAAGGAACAAACATATTTTCAGGGAGAAAGAATTGAATTGTGAGCAGCTCATTGTCAAAATTCAAAGTGCTATCATTGAGACAACAAACAACATAATCAATGTCAGTTCCAAAGCAATTTTTTTGATGTGGAATGAAGAGATTAAAAAGGTGTGGCCTGAGCTCAGAATTTCAAAGGTGACATCATATAGCAGATCAAAGGTCAATAGGAAAGAGATTCATTAGATTTTCCTGGTCCATTTGAAATGGAAACTAAATTTTGACAGGGCTGCAAAAGGAAATCCCAGAAACGCAAGGGCTGGTTGCATAATACATGATGCAAATGGTGGTTATGTGTGGGTTGCATTGAAGAGGCTTGGAGTATGCACTAATGATATTGTAGAGATGGAAGCACTTTGGCTTGGTTTGCAGCTTTTCATCCAAAATGGCATAGAATCAGTTGAGATAGAGGGTGATTTGTTGCTTTGTGTTTAGGTAATAACATTTGGAAGATCTCAAAACTGGTGGATTGATGATTGGATTGCACCAATCAAAGGCTTGTTAGATAAGCTGGCAGACTACTCTTTGTCACATGTGTACAGGGAAGCAAACAAGGCAGAAAAATTCTTGGAAAATTGGGGGGTGACACAAGATGGAAAAATTGTTATGGGCTCTGTTGCAACACTCTGGTCGGGCTTACAGGAGATCATTTCTAAAGATTATAGTGAAAATTGCACCGTCACTTTTGCTCTTTCCAAGAGCCCGTGAGTTGAGTGATAGGTTTGTTTCGATATCGGCAAGCATGTTTGGGTTGACGTGGCCTAGTATCGGGGTAGAGGTTGTTGTAGGGGCACTCTGGAGTCTACCGATCAAAGATGTGATGGTGTGGCTTTTTAAGGCATGAGCATCTGCCCCTTTTCATTCAGAATCAAGTAGGTGAGGGGTGATTGAAGTTGTTCAGAGATGTGTATCAGTTTGTTTTGGTTTGCTTGTGCAATAAGGAGTCTTTAAATGCGTAATGCAGAAGGATTTTCGCAACTCAGAACATGGAAGTGCATAATGCAATCGTGGAATTGGTGTCGAAGGTGTTGAATGCGGATCGACATTGGTGCGACAGAAGGATATATGAGACTGTGGTAGGTGCTCTCATGGATATAATTGAATCCCGATAATAGGTGTCTGTGTTACTAAATGGGTTTGTGGTGATCTCTAATGTACAAGCAATGGCAAATGCAACCTTGGAATTGGGGGCAAACGACTAGGTGTGCTTTTTGCGTTTGTTCTTTGACCCTGCAATGGTGTTGGTGGAAGGTGAGGATGACGAAGAATATGAGGCAGAGACATTACGCCAACGTCGGGAGGCTTAGGTAAACTATATGTCAGGTGCATGGGAAGTTTTTTGAACTGGGGTCAAAAATGCGAACATGGAGGCTTTTTCCCGGTTCATGGTTTCCGGCTGGTCATGGCTTGGTGAAGGGAGCCTGAGGCCAGGTTACTATGTTGGGCAAATACTTGGCTGTAATTTATCAGTATCTAGTTCATTAGATTTTAGAGAAAGTTGTATTATGCTAACGGGCTTTCCTTACTTCTGTTTGGATGTACATGGGAGTTACCCCTTTTGGTAGCACTTACCTATAAAAAAATAAATAATTTTTTTTAATATTATATAAAAATTTATACATTAAATAGATACTAATTATTATATAATCATATTACATATAATTATTAACCAATAATAAACATTACTTAGATTCTATTTAATATTATATAAAAATTTATAGATTATTTTAATATTGTTTTGTAGTTATAGAGATAATCTTAATTTTAGTTAATAATTAAATTTACAAATAATGTATAGATATAATAAAAAAAAAAAAAAAAACTTGATATGATTATTGCATAGAAAATCATATCTTTAATGTTAATTAATTTTAGAATGTGATTATCAACACACACAAAAGTCATTAGAAGGGTGCAAGGTTGTACATGCCTTAGGAGGACTTCACCTCATAATGCATCAACATTCAACAATATATAATCAAAGTAATATCTACATAGTCATAAGGTTGTATGTAAAGCTGAAGAAAATAAAGTATTGGTATAAGGAAAACAATGACATAATGTAATTTAAGACTCCCAAAGGTGAGAAACAAGTGCAAACAAGAGAAGTAAGAAACATGATACATCGATTCAATCACAAGGGACTCAAACCAACAAAAAAATTGTAACTTAGTAAATATTCAATGAAAAATGATAAATCCCATGCAATTTCCAAGTGACCTCCTCCCTTGGTACTCTCTCTTCTACAAATTCCATCTCACCAATTAGTACAATTATGAATGACATGTTAGATGTTGTTGTTGTAGATGTTGGTGGATAAGTCAACATTGAGGGAGAGGGAGACATATATTTAGAGAGAGATAAAAATAGAGGAAATTAGAGAGAATTCCAGTACAAAGGGGAAATAGAGAATGAGAGATAGAGAGAGATAAGAGTGAGAGGGAGATAGATAGAGAGAGATAGAGATAGAGAGGGATTCAACTAGAGTGATAGATAGAGATGGATAGATAGAGATGGATAGAGAGATAGATTCCCATGGACATGTGCCATCTTTGGATTGTTGGCACAAAATAGTTGATCAAAAGTCATTCTCTCTTTTCTCCATCTCTCTTTCCCTTTATATCTCTTATTTCTTTCTCATGCCCTATTTCTCTCTCTATTTATATCCCTCTATCAATCTCCCTCTATAAATACATCTCTTTCTCTCCTTATCTATCTCCCTCACCCCCTCTTTATCTCTTTCTTTTCACTTTTTTTCTTTCTCTCTCTCTCTCTCGATATATATATATATATATATGTCTTCTCTCTATTTTTTCTCTTTTTCTTTCCCTCCCTCTCTCCTACTTTTCTCTCTCTCTTTTCCTTTATATCTCTTTTCTTACTCTCTTGTGATCTCTCTCTCTCTCTCTATGTATATATTCCCCTCTGTAAGTTGCAAGGATTTTACTAATGACACACCAAAGAAAAATAAAATTTGATCAAATTTTATGGGAGTAAATTCTATGGAAAAATGCCTCAAAGATGTGTTCTCATGGTCTACTATGATCATAGAATATGCACAAAATGGATTTATTGTAAAGTCTTTGGAAACTTTGAAGCACATGTAATCGACATGTATAAAGTTAGTCTAAGAAAACTTTTCTAGTTTCTCCTTGCTTGTTTCAAAACATGAGCTCTAGAATGACATCTATCACATTGTAATTAAAGGGGATTATATTATATTTTATAGATGAAACTACCTTGGTAGACATGTATACAAAATGTGGAACCATAAATATGACACTTTAATTGTTAATTTATCTTCTCTCTCTCTCTCTCTTTCTTTCTCTAAATTATATCTCTTATCTATCTATCTCTCTCCCTCTAGCTCTTGGTCTCTCTATCTCACTATATATAGATATATCTATTTGTCTCCATCTCTCTCTATGTGTGTGTGTCTTTCTCTCTATCTCCCTCTCCCTCTATCTCTCTCTACCTCTCTCTACCTTTATCCTCTGTGTATATCTCTATCTTTGTCCTCCACTCTCTTTGTTCTCTATGTCTCACTTTATTTTTCCACCTCAATGTGTGTGTCTCTATATATACATCTCAAGTTTGAATTTTGTCACAAAATGATCAATCAAAATTTAGTTTCTCTTTTCTTAATTTGTCTTTCCATTTATATCTCTTATCTCTATTTCTCTCAACTACTTTACCTCTATTTTTTAATTCCTCTTTCTATCACCCCCTCCCTCTCGCTTCCTTTTGATCTCTCTATCTCTCTATATGTATTTGTCTCCCTCTCCATCTCTCTATTTTTTTTATATTTGTCTCTATCTCCACTGAAGAAGTCTTTAAGGTGAGTTAATGAGCCTTAAAGAAATGATGTATTTCCCTAAGCATAGCTCTTTATGGACACATGTCATCTTTAGATTGTTCCTCCCTCCCTCCATCTCTTTCCCTCCCTCTTTCTCTCTTTTATTTTACATCTCTCTACTAATAGATCTCTTATCTCTATCTTTCTCTCACTCTATCTCTCCCTATTCATATCTCTGTATCAATTACCCCCTCTCCCTTTCCCTCTCTCTCCCTCTATTTTTGTCTCCCTCTCCATATCTCTATTTCTCTTTATCTATTTGTCTCTCTCTACCTCTCTCTATTCCTCTATCTCTATCTCTATCTCTCTCGCCCCCTCTCTCTTTCCTTACCATGCTTTACATGTTCTTCTCTTAGTCTCACTCTCTTTTCTCTATCTCTCCTTGCTTCTCTATCCCCCTCTTTTCCTCTATCTATCTGCCTCTCTTCCTCTCTATCAATTTCCTTTTGCATACTTTCATTTTCTATTCTCCTCATTTCTCTGTCTCTTCTCTCTCCCCCCTCTCCCCCTCCCTCTATCGCTCTCCTCTTCTCTCTATCTCTATGTCTCACTCTATGTAAATGTTGGTGTTTGTAATTTTTATTTTGTGTTGGAATGAAATTGAGTAAATTTTTATATGTAAGCACAAATTCCTTCCTTTTATACTTACAAATACAATGAGAATTCAAAATTAAATTACAAGTAAACACAAGGATAATTATAGAAAATAATAGTAAAAAAAAAGTGAATATAATAAATACACAACTACTAAGAAGCTACAATCTCAATTTTAATTAATTGACATCATAATTGATGCTATATATATATATACAATAAAATTCATTTAAAAGTAATTCTCACTTAAGCCTACCACTGAGAAAAGTGAGATTATTGGAGAATGATGTTGTTCTAAACCCCATCTTACCAAGTGGTTATGCAAACTTTCCTTTGAAAAATGTAAAAGTGCAGCTACACAAACCACCCTTTTGTTTTGTGTTTTGATACCTTATATGTCTTCTATCTTGAGAAGGATGAGGGGGTAAATGCACTAAAGAATTATGCATACATGAATCTAAAAAATCAAGATGAGAACATACATGTTGATAACAAATAATTTAATATTCCATTGAACCTATTACCATTGGTCCAAGATTTATCAAAGGTATAGCTACCATACTATGTGCCAACCTATGTCAACATTCTTGTTGATGTATCAAATACCAATTGACCTCCACATATCTCTAATTTAATATACTTGTATGCTTGCAAGCTATGAATGCCATACATAAGGATTTTTCTTGTCAAGTTTTAGGTAAGAAGACACAAAGACATGAATTACACAGTACTTAAAGTGCGATCAAATAGTTTACATATTATGAATTTACATCTAATTGGTGGCACTTGAAACACATACTCAATCACTCTTAATGTATAATAGAGAGAAGGATAGAAGGACGAAGGGAGAGAGAGAGAGAGGAAGAGAGAGATATGTAGTGAGAGATCTACAAAAAGAGGGAATATTCTTATATATGACAACTCTATGTTTAATTTTTTTGGGCATTCCAAGGAAGTTCCACTTAGAAGACTAAATTTTAAACATTAAATAATATATAAATTAATGAATTATATGAATGCATGTAAAAACAAGGAAAACAAACTGCTCATTGACCTTCCACACCTCTATAGTGTATCTATTGCACACCAAGGTGTGATTGCTAGTTTATACTATGGTGATAAAAAATGGATAAAATTTCTTATAAAAGAGATGAATTTGTAAAATAAAAAATAATTTAATCAAAACTAGTGGTTGTTGATCCATTAACAAAGTTGCTTAACTCACAAATAATCTACTAAAAATTAAATCTTTAGAATAAAACTACTTGACAAATAGTACTAAAAATTATGTCCTCATTTATTTTAAAATTACAATAATATAAATTTCAAATTATGTACAACTACACACTCAATATTTACTCCCTAATAAAAATATTTCAATAATATATAAAAGGAATTCTGCATATAATTACATAGAAATTTAACATCAATTTTTAACTCCCTAATAAAAATATTTCAATAATATATGAAAGTAATTCTGCATATAATTACATAAAAATTTAACATCAATTTCTTAATATAAATATTTTATTAAAAATAATTGAAAAAATTAATTTGCATTTCCAATCCATAAAAATTACTCTTTCAAAAACTATTTAATTTTTTTTTTTACTACCTAATTTTTTTAAACCCCATATGTTTAAATTCAAAAACGCTTAAAAAGCAATCCTTGCGTTTAAAAAGATTTAAAAAAGGATTGTTTCCGTTTCAGTCCTCAAACCAGAAGTTCAAAAAATAGAACGGATAAACACGATTTCAATGCCGTTTTATAGAAAAAGCAAAAAAACAGCAGTGACACATTTCCCGAAGCATTTTCCCGATTCTTTATATAGAACGTTTGTGTGATCGTACTCTTCATTTTACTTAATTAATGAGGATTTCTGTGATGTCTGTGCGAATTGCTGACACAATTTGCGTACATTTTTCTGCTCCTACAAAATCCTCAAGTTAAAAACTCAAAATCGGTATCTATACATCACCTTGCCTGAATTAAGAAAACCTGGAATCACAGAGCTTTTGTTTGATCCCTCCTCTACTATTGGGCTTTTCTGGGAAAGAAGGCATTTCACGGCCTGTTTCTTTGCATGCCTGTGAATGCTCACTGGTCAGGCCCTGGTTCAATTTGCGAAAGGCATTGGAGTCAATCTGTGGAAAATGGCCGTCTCTGCGAGCGTGAATATGGTGGACATGGGCAGAGATGGGGTCGCCCGTGTTGCCGGAATTGCATTTGAAATTCAAGTGGCGGACTGGATTAGCAATCACAATCATAATCATAATCATGGGCTGCCGAAAAGCGTGCCGAAGAGACTGAGGCAGCGGCTGATGGAGGCAGCGGAGAAGAAGCCCCCCACTCTCCAAGAAATCGAAGCCAAGCTCAAAGAGGCTAACCTCAGGCGCCAGGTTTTTTATTCTCTATCCCCCGTGCATTGTTTAACTGTAGGAGTTTTGATGTAAAATTCATGAATTTTTAAAGTTCTCGTATGATGATGAGGCTTATGTGTTAGAATTCTCCCAGTCCTGCTATGCACAGGGTTTCTTTCATGCCCGCTTTCAGTTTTTACTTTTTTGTTTGCCGGTTTGGCAGTACACCCGGGCTGTTTTCCTTTGTGTGTATCCGTCACACAGCTTTAAATTTCAGGAAATTTGTTGTGGAATTGATGAGGTTTTAATGTTTTCCGAAACTGATGAGGTTCATGTGTGAGAATTATAGCAGGCATGTTACGCAGGGGTCTTGTTTTCATGCCTTTTTCCCACTTTGGTTTGGGTGTTTGCAGTGTGCCGGCGTTTAATCTATTCTGTATTCTTCACAAAACATTTTATCAATTATTAAGGAAAATAATTGTTAGGAAATATGGTTAGGGGTGAGAAGCCCACATTGGAGCACCCCAACTGTGGATTTTTAAATTTCATAGCGTATAATTTCAAATCAGTCCCAATTTTGTACAGCAGGTTATTTGGCAACTCACTTGTTTTAGGGTCACATCATCAAATATGATGTCACATCAGCATGCTTTTTGTTGAGGTATCCAAAAAAGTTCAAAAACCACATCACACCCAATAGTGGGGCACTAAGTCGTGAATATGTTTCGCTGATGTGGCATCACATGATTTGTCAGATTGTGTACTTTATGGATAAAAAGTGTTTTGCAATTGGATATTAAGGTGCTCCATTGTGGGGTCCATTGAAGACTACTTCTATCCCCACTACTGGTCTCCGCCCCACTATGGGCCCCTCTCCCCTAGTGCTTCACATTGTGGTAGTAATTATTATGTGTAAAGGTAATATTAGTGTGAGGATGTAAATGAGTTGTTATAATATAATATAATTAGCATATAATTAGTATAACAATATGATTAAGGTATTGTTATTATAATAGGCTTGGGGGATATTTCGGTTGAGCTAATAATATCCTAGAATATAGGAGACATCCTCCTATATATATGTAATATGTATTGAATGGAAATGAAGGAAGCACACATTATTTTGTATTTTATTATTGTAGCTTCTATTTTCCTGTGCTCATATTTTCTAATAATAATTAGTAATTACGCTTTAATGTTTTCCGTAACTGGTAAGTAAATAGCAAATCTGTTTTGTTTTTCCCCTAAATTGACGAAGTTTTTGTTTTAAAATTGTCATAATTCTATCGAAGTTTGCTTTCATGCTGTATTTTTCTTTTTCTTTGGTTTTGGGCTTTCGCAGCATGGGAGCTTTTGCTCATTATGTATTCTTCAATTTAAAAAATAATTGTGAAATTGATATACTTCGCTGAATTGCTAGCGAAACTGATAATGTTAATCTATTGGAACTATCCTTGCCTGGATAGCACAATGTTTTCTTTTTTTTCATTTGTGATTTTGGAAACATGGCAGGCCATTATGTTAATCTATTAGAACTATCCTTGCCTTGATAGCACAGTGTTTTCATTTTTTTCATTTGTGATTTTGGAAACATGGCAGGCCATTTTACTATTTTTTTCTTTTCTTCACATGGCCTCTATTTTCATGAAATTTTCTGTGAAAGTTCTCATGTTTCCTTGAATAGATTGATAAATTTTAGGTGTTAGGAAATATTGTAGTGCCTAAAAAACACAAGATTGCTTTATTTTTATTTCATTTTGAATATTTAGTTTTTTCAAGATTTTTCAGTTTTGACCTTCTTTTATTTCTATTTACACCATTTTTTTTCAGATTTTTTTTTTTGTGAAAGTTATTATTCATCCTGAATTGCTAAGTATGCTGATGCAAATTATTATGTGTTGGAATTATCTATGTGTTGTATTCCCAGGGTTTCTTTCATGTTTTTATTTTTTTGTTTGGTTTTGAGATATTGAAAACATGGCAGGGTTTTTTCCTTTTTTCTCAAGGGAATTGATTATCTAGGGATTCAAATTTGTAGCAATTTAATGAGTGGCTGGCAAACAAAGCTCATTCAAAGCTGAAAAAATATCGCTTATTCTGCTAATCCTGAACTCCAATTGTCCTCCTATTGAAATGCAAAGTCTCACTTGCTGATGTTTACAGAAAAGCATTTCTTTTCTTAAGACTGGGAAGAAGTATCCTGAGCATGCAGGGGTTTGAAGTGGTATCCCTAGATTCATATTGGGTCTCCATCATTAATTAATTTACTTCCCTATAAATTGTTCAAAAATAGAGGTCAAGTTTGCGATGTTACAACATAGTTTATTACAATGCATCTAGTGACTACAATTTACAATGTAGTGGATATTTTTCATAACAGGCTTATCTCGAATATGCCCAAAATATAGGAACTTAGAAAGGAATGTTTTTTTCTTGAAAGCTAAACTTATTGGAACACCCTTTTATCTTACATAATGGAATTAGATCATTCTATTCAGATGGAGGTTTCCCAATATATAAGCCATATCATATAGGCAGATGGTTCGATGAATTACAACATTTATTTACCTCAAGTATGCTGTTTTATATTTGTGTCAATTCCTCAGATGGGGAACCACGAGTTATTTCTATATTAAAGGAAGTTTTGTAGGGTTTCAAGAAAAGAATTTATGTGGTTTGTTAATGGGATATAGCTTCGGTTAGATATAAATGATGATTGCTAAATAGCATCATCATCATTTATGTGTGATCGAATTTAATCCTTAAATATATATCGAAAATAAATAAAATCAATTTATATGCATGCTTAAATTGAGTGATAACAGTTCAAATTTTGTATTGACTAGACTCAGAGCAAATATCTCAATATGTTTGAAGGCTTATTATATTAACTGTTAACCGAGTGTTGGGCTCTGCTTTCGAAACTCACGGCCTGGGCGACACGCCTCCCCGCGAGACACATCCCTTAGATGTGAGTCTCCAAAAGGTATTTAACTTTGTTCTTTCATTGATATGTAGACATCGAAATCATTAATGTTCTGCAATCAGCACATTCAGTATAAATCTGGAAATCGAAAATCTGTCTTAGAATTTTAGTAGAATTCTGGAAACTTAGAATCTCTTTAGAACCCTTAGTCTCTCATTTTGATAGAAAATTTGATTACATTTTCATGGTATCGAGCCACGTTGTGTGAATCCAAATCAAATCTAAATATCAATCTGCTCAAGAAAATTCGTATTTTCTAGAATCGAATTTACATCACATTCTTCATAATGTCAAGTGTGATCAGATTTGAAGATCGCCTTGCAGGAGCAGACAATTTCACATCATGGAAATTTAGAATCATGATGATCCTTAAAGAGAATAAGCTAGACTCACTTGTGAGAGAAAATATGAAGGAACCAGAGTCTGAACCTGTAAAAACTCAATGGATAGAAAACAATGAAAAGGCCATGAAAATCCTTGTAGATGCAGTTAGGGATCATATAGTGCCCATCCTAGCAAAACATGAAACTGCATACCATATGTACAAATCTCTTGAGAGTACTTATGAGATCAACAACACGTGCAGGACTCTTGCATTAAAAAGGAAAATCAACAATGCTCAAATAAACAAAGGAGAGTCCATTAATGCATACTTCATGAGGATTATTGAACTAAGGGATCAATTATCCACAATTGGATATCAGATTGATAGCAAAGAGTTAACTCTAATTGCACTAGGAGGTCTACCAAACTCATGGGAGTCATTTGTTCAAGGAATAAGTGTAAGATCTAAACTCCCTAAGTTTGACAGGTTAAGGACTAACTGCCTTCAAGAAGAAACAAGACTCTCCTCAAAAGAAAACAAACAGAAAAACATAGATGAAGATATTCATGCACTCAACACATCGTCTAATAAAATGAATAAGAAAAACTCCTACAAGAAAGGATCTTTTAAAAGAAAGAGAAATCTAATGGAAAGGATCTCTAAAAGAAAGAGATCTCTCAAGTACAATGTTTTAGATGTGATCAATATGGGCACTATGCAATGAAGTGCCTTGACAGATCAAATCAACAAGCATCATTTGCTAAAGTAGGAAAGTCAAATTCAAACCATGATTCTGAGAAATTTGTATTCTATTCAGCCTTATCAAATCAAGTATTTAACAATATCAACAATTGGGTGATTGATAGTGGTTCTTCGAGGCACATCACAGGATTTAGAGAACACTTAGACACTATGACCAAGAGTCTCGAAGGAAGATAACAATTGGGGATGACTCTCTACACATCAAGTAAAACGGTTGTCTTGTTCCACTAAGCATTGAAACTGCCCTCCCTTCAACTCACTGGAGTTTTATTTGTACTTGGAATAAAGAGGAATCTAATATCCATCTCTTCCCTTGAAGACAATGGATATAGGGTTACATTTATGGATGGAAAATTTCTAGCATGGCCTAAAAACTCAACTATCAAGAAAGCCCAAATCATAGGTGTAAGACAAGGGTACCTTTACAAACTTTGCACTGAAGTTAAACAAGACCTTACCCTTGACACCTTTGAGTCAAATGAGATTTGGCATAGAAGATTAGGACACCTTCATTTCCATGCCCTACCTTCTATGGAAAAACTTGTAATAGGCTTACCTAAGTTAAAACCATCTCATGAAGGAAATTGTAAAGGTTGTGCCTTAGGAAAGAATACAAAGGGATCCTTTCCCATTAGTTTGAGAAAAACCCTAAATGTGTTAGATCTGGTTCACTCCGACTTATGTGGACCCATGTCTGTACCTTCTAAAGCAGGATTTCTATACTATGTCATATTTATAGATGACTTCTCTAGGAAAACCTGGATCTATTTCCTTAAGTGTAAAGAGTCAATAGAAACTTTCAAAAGGTTCAAAGAGTTCAGCGCACTTACTAAAACTTCTCCGGAAGAAAATAGAAACCTTAAGGATGTATAATGGAAAGAATACACTGGAATTTTAAGGAATTTTATGAGTGGGCCGGAATTAAGAGGGAGTTCATAAAGGCTCTACAACCCTCAAACAACAAAATGGGTTATTGAAAGAAAAATAATAGAACCATTGTAGAAGTTGCCAAAGCAATGCTGTTGACCAAAACATTGAACTTCTTTTCTGGGGCGGCTTCTAGGATCAGTCGCCTATATCCAAAATAGATGTCCTCATTCTCATCTTGACAACAAAACTCCCAAGAAGCCTTCAGGCATAAAACCCGACATTATCACTTTAGGATTTTTGCCGTCCCGCTCATATTCATGTGCCTTCCAAGGAGAAGAGATTCAAACTTGAACTCCTGAAAGAAAGGATATTTATGGATATAGGAACCTGGCCTTCGTGATATTCATACCGCATAATCAAATTGAATTGAGCAGATGTCATCTTGAAGAAGACATTGCATTCAAGAGGGCAAGAAGTTCTAGTGAGACTGAAACCTATTCCCCTAGAGTACCTGAAATGGAACCTGCTCCTGAGATTCAGAGGGAGCATCTTAAGGAAATGCCACATGAACTTCCTTCCACCTCAAATGAGAATACAAATGACAACGGCAGAAAGAGACCACTTTGGGCCAAGAAGATGATCAAAGAAGCAGAGGATCATGCAACACCCAAAGGAACGTTCAGGGAGAGTAAAAGACCCAAACGTTTCTCTAGCTATGTTGCTCTAATGAACAACATCATAAATTCAGAACCTATTAGTGTTACAGAAGCTTTCTGACATCAAGCATGGAAGGATGCAATGACAGAGGAATATCAGTCTATTCTAAAGAATGATGTATGGGATATAGTGCCTAGACCAAAAGAGAAATCTGTTGTCTCTTCCAAATGGCTCTTCAAAATCAAGCATGCTGCTGATGGCAATATAGAAAAACATAAAGCACGTTTTGTAGCAAGAGGTTTTTCTCAAAAAGAAGGCATTGATTACGAAGAAACATTTGCACTTGTTGCCCGTTACACATCAGTGAGAGCAGTGTTAGCCATTGCAGCAGCTAAAGGTTGGAAGATCCATCAAATGGATGTGAAAACTGCCTTCCTGAATGGAACCATTGAAGAAGAAGTCTATTTGGAACAGCCTGAAGGTTTTGCGATACATAAACCTGACTCACATGTATGCAGACTGAAGAAAGCCCTCTATGGACTTAAACAGGCTCCCAGGGTCTGGTATGAAAGAATTGACAGCTATCTCTTGGGATTAGGATTTTCCAAGAATGATGCTGACTCCAATCTCTACTTCAAGGTAATTAAAGGTGATATGTTAATAATTATTTTATATGTTGATGACCTGCTGATAACAGGAGAAGATCACCTCATTGCTCAAGGGAAGCAGGATCTAATTTCTGAATTTGACATGAAAGACTTGGGCATTCTACATTTCTAGGTTTAAGTATATAGAAACGAGGGCATTATACGTAAACCAAGGAAGTATACTATTATATTCTCAAGAAATTTGAAATGTTGGATCAGAGAGACCGATGTTTACACCTCTATGGAAACCAACTCTCACAAATTGAAAGAAGCACAACAAAATTCATGCGTATCCAACCTTTACGTATAGATGATTGATCCCTTGATGTATCTCGTCAATACCAACCCGAGCATTTACATATGTTGAATGTTCCTAAATACCATGTGTGAGCCAAAGAAATTCACTTAATGGCCGGAACATATTTTGAGATATCTTTCACAAGAAATTATTGATATGGTCTTTACAAGAATGATCATCAACTAGATCTAAGGGTACTCTAATTCAGATTACCGGAAGTATAACCATCGGAAAAAGCACATCAGATGTTAAGCCAGCTTAGGATCAGCTATGATTCCCTGGATTTAAAAACAATCTTCGCCTGCATAGAGCTTCCAACAAAGCTGGAACACATTGCAGCCTTCACGGGAGCAAGAGAAGCAATATCAGAATTGCTTGTGGGACTCTTTGGTGAGCCCTTGAATCCTACAGTTATTCATTGTGATAATCAGAGTTGCATCAAACTATCTGTAAATCCTGTCTTTCATGATAGATCTAAGTACATTGAGATCCCCTATCATTATGTAAGAGATATGGTGGAAAGGAAAGTGATTCAGTTGGAGTATATTAGTACAAATGATCAAACTGCAGACATTCTCACCAAGCCTCTCTCTCGAATCAAGGTAGAGCACTTCAGGAAGAAACTTGGTATGGTTGAAATGTAATTTGTTATTTATGTTTGAAATTCAAATTGTTTATCAAATTGTACTAATATATAAAGATGTTTAAATGTGTAAACTCTTTTGTCATGTGTGTGACTCCATGACTTTATGGGCCTACTCCTCCTGTGTACATTATTGAAAGGTGACGATCTTTCTAATAATGAACACTTGTATTTGACATTGTAAAGTGACGACTTTACAATGATAAACTATCATGATAGATATCATGTGACTTGATATCTATGGACATGTCATGATAGTATCTCTTGGACACTTTGATGGATATCATAGGACTTGATATAATCTGAAGATCATTGTGATCCTTAAGAGATAATCATGGTGGATATTTATATCCGTGGATATGCCATGAATTATGGTAGACATCATGTGACTTGATGTCAGTGCACATACCATAATGAAGATGTGTTATGAAGAATGTCATGTGACTTGACAACTTTGAGAAAACATATCATATCTTCAATATCATGTGTGAAGGTGATATCTCCACTTATTTGATTTGAAATATCTTCCCTAGCTAAGAGGGAGTGTTAATGGGATATAGCTTCGGTCAGATATAAATGATGATTGCTAAATAGCATCATCATCATTTATATGTGATCGAATTTAATCCTTAAATATATATTTCTGGAAAATAAATAAAATCGAATTTATATGCATGCTTAAATTCGATATAACAAATGGTGTTCAAATTCTGCATTGACTAGACTCATATAAATATCTGTCATGTTTGAAGGCTTATTTATATTAATCTTGTTAACCGAGTGTTAGTCGGTTTTCTTTGAAACTCACGCGCTCAAAGGGACACGTCCCATGAGCGGACGTGTCTCCACTTGTGGAGACACGTCCTCTCATGAGACGCATCCCTTAGATATGAGTCTCCAAAAGGTATTTAACTTTGTTCTTTCATTGATATGCAGACATCGAAATCATTAATGTTCTGCAATCAGCACATTCAGTATAAATCTGGAAATCGAAAATCTGTCTTAGAATTTTAGTAGAATTCTGGAAACTTAGAATCTCTTTAGAACCCTTAGTCTCTCATTTTGATAGAAGATTTGATTACATTTTCATGGTTCATTGTGTTCATGCTAGACAGTGGTATGTACCTTCCATAGTTTAAGGATCCTATCACAATAGATCAAACTTCACTACATAATTGGGGTTTACCCTTGCTCTTAGTTCAAGCAAATTACTGTCAACTTCAACTAGTGAAGCAAGGGGTAGAACAAATAATATTATAATAGCTATTAATTACTCCTCCCAACAGTTACACTCTAGCTGTTACATGACTGTAATGCAGTCTATATTGGTTTGAGAATCCCAAATTGAGTCATCTGATAGTAAATATAGAATGTAGGAGGTTTCATGGCAAGAAAACCATATTGGTCAGCTCAGATCCATTCAAGTTTTTATACCTCATTTTACATAAATTGGTACAAATCTGTCAACATTTGTTTGTTAACACACCAATAGTCTTGGTTACATTAATTTCATGACTTAATTAATCTTGGTTTCATTTATCGGTAGTGTTTATAAGAGAGCAAATATTGTTCCTCAGTGCGTTACTAATTACAATACCAAACTGATCTCCCAAGTTCAGAGTATTACAGCATTTGAAGTTTGGCACAAATGATAAATCTAGGCTATGATTAAATAAGCTATGCTATTTACATGCCATTAGTATAGGTATAGAGAATCTCCTTTTACTGGTATAACTTGGTAGAAATCCAAAACCTTCTCACATAGTTAAAATATTTACATTCTGTGCAAGACCTACAACTCATTGAATTAAGGCAGTCATAGTATCATCTCCTTGGTATCATTTCTTATAGTTTTTTCTTTCATAGAAACACTATGGGATTATGAAATCATCTCTAAACTAAAAATCATACTCTGCAATGTCCCCTTTTGAATTTTCCTTGTTTTCTTTAAATATAATAAACCTTAACTCATAATAATAGTTGTACAATTAAATACAAGTATGAAATTAACCTAGAGATTGTAGCTTAACAGTTTATTCTATAATTCAGATTTAATGCTTAGAATGTATCTCAGAAAACATAGAACTTATCCTCTTATCTCTGCTGTAAATCTTCCTCCAATCCGCTTAGAGTTTGCTGAATCAGGGGTTTCTGTTCACTAACTTAGTGATGAAAATTAAGGGGTTTTTGTCCTTTAATTTAAAATCTTAAGGGTTTTCATCCTCAGGTTGTTGAACCACGATTCATGTTCCACAAGGAATAATAATCAAATATACAAATGAATTCTCAATGATCTCCTTCTCCTTTGCTTGGTCTTCTTTAATTATCTTTTCCCCCTCCAAGAATCACAACTACCTAGACGTCCCTTGATCAACATTAATTATAATTCCTTTTTATTGTATTACTTAATTCTCCCTTAAAGCTCAAAATCACATCTCTCCTTGGCAAAAACTTTTCCATAATAGACACAATGTGCTCATCACATCAAATCTCATCACAGCCTAATTTCAAGAAGCTGCAAATATGAGATCACTAAGAAGAGTATTCTGTGCACTTAGCACCTCATTGCCAAATTTGTTTTAGTATTAGACAATAGTAGCGTTTCTGATTGATGGCAGAAATTTGTAAATCTTGTAAGGATATCCCTGCCCCTTGAGCTTTGTTGTCTGCTTGGTATACTTATCTGGCTCATTATGCTTAACATTAACTCTTGATGACTGCAGAACCCTATACGTGTCTTACCTTTTGCTTCTGTACTAACTGTTATTTATATAAGAAATACAAATGCAATCCCTCTTCTCTTATCTCAGGTTTGTATCTTCCTTCATTCCCGTCGATCAATGTTTATCATCTGATGTAGAAGAGTAGCATTGCTGATTGCAACAGACTTAGAATCAACAGTAAACTCCAGATCGTAGCAGCACCCTTGCAGACTACAGTTAGCACACAAAAACCAATAGCGTGCATACCTTATATGATTATTTGTATGGAGGGTGCTGCCCATAAAATGAACACCTACTTTGTGTTTCTCCAGCCAATATTCAATGCGAACCAGTTTGACATTCTGGAACCATCTCTCTCTCTAAAGTTGAGAAAAATATCGAAGTTCTACTCCTGGATGCAATGCATTTGGATGCAGACCACGAATTTGTTTCATGTTTGTAATGGCTAGACTTCACTGCAATATACTCATTAGAGGCAACGTAATATATTTAAATTTATATCTCATTTAGGTTGAATACATACTTCAAGCTGAGAAGTGGTAAATAACAGCTGCCTTTGGATGATTCTTGTTCCTTTCCCTAATTTAATCAGAAGATTTTCTTCCTTCCTCCTCAAGGAATTAAATCTCCTTTAGACTATCGAGAGTTTGAATTGAAATAATCAAATCCCGTTCCCTTAGTGCGAAACTCCAAAGGCCCATGGGAAATAATGGATGCTAGGTTTAGTTTTCATTTAATTTTGAAAAGGGGACATTAAATACCCAAACTATGGTTAATAATAAATTAGATCTAGAGTGATCATTGTACAAAATAAGAAATAAAACAAGACTTATTTCAACTATCACCCTTTTATCCTCTTTGTGCAATTTTCTATAAGTATGAACGAACAAGTCAAATCTGAGTGAGAGGGAGAGCGAAAGGAAGAGAGATTGTTCAAATTTGAGCTTCAATTGGTATTGAGGTGTCTTCGAGTTTGACCTTCATGTAGGTGAGGAGAGAGGATACCATGGGAGTGAATAACCAGTTGACTTGAGTAATCTAACATAGTTTATCTTTTATTAAAAAAAGATGCAAATAGCCATGATTGTTGCATAAATGAGTGGAAACCCTAATTGAGAAGAATACCAACACAATTAATAGAGTAATTTCAAACACGTTAATGCATGGAAATTTGAATTAAAGTGATTCTCAACACCTTAAATAGAGTCAAACCAAGATTTGGTAGAATCCCACCAAAAGTAAGAGAGTGTGGCTTGAATTTGAAACTCAACAACAATTTGGAAGCTTGGATAAGAAAATCAAGCAAAAGTAACACAACACAAATTCAAACTCAATAATAAAGAAGTTTGGATTGAGAATATTTTCGACAACATTGTGAGCACACATAACTTCAAAATCAGCGACTTGTAGAAAAGCAAAATCAAGTAGAATGTTGATAACATAAAAGGAGAGTATGAATTGAAATGAAATAGCATGTGGGAACTCATATTGGAAGAATAAGAAATAGAGAGGGTAAGAGTTGAATCATATATGTTGATGGAGGGCTTCTAAGAATCCCCACAACATTAATATTGGTAATTAACTAAACATTGAGAATGCTTGCATGACCAATTTGAGAAGAATCTCAGCAACAATCATATAGAGGATGGATTAAAACTGAAGAATACTCGGTTTGTTGGAGTCATAATAATGACAATATTAATAGAGAAATAAAAACCTAACAACACATGGGATACTGAACTTAGAAACATTTTGTCAACATTTGCAAAGATGTTTAATTAAAACTCAGCAATAGATGGCAACTCAAATTGAGAAGAATCAGGTGACAACATCAGCAGAGAGGACAACAAGAAAATTTAGTTGATATTACCAAAACTAACCTCCAATTCTAGTTTGATAGATTCAACCAATTTATTTAGTTGATTGGTGATTCATCCATAGTAAATCACCACTTAAAAAATATCAAAGTCAACCAAAGACATTATATTTCCACAATCCATTGTAAATGAATTGAAAAAGCTCACATAGTTTTTATCCAAGAAGCATTTCAATTTAATACTAAAGTCATTGCATTTGTCAATTCAACCGAGAAGAATCCACACAAGGTTTATAGAGGAGAAAGAGTAAACTGAAGTAACAAGTAGAAATTCTTATATATATATTGAGATTATTATAAGCAATAATAATGAGGATGCATTGAAATTCAACACAAAGTGGAAGCCAAAATTGAGAAGAATATTAACTTCGTGAGAGAATATGAACACTCAAAAGTTCAAAATCTAGATGGATAAGAATATTAAAAATATAAACAAGTAGAATTGATTGAAACTCAACATATGTAGACATTCAACTTTATAAGAAACACAAGATACATATAGAGAGGTTAAGTGGTCAAACCTAAGAAATTCATTGAAAGTCATGAATAGAAAACATGGAGTGAAACAATGCATGAAAACAAAGAATAAGAGGGATGTTATTAACTCTACTGAAACTCAAACACCTTTTAATTGAAAATGAATCCAAAAAATGTGAATATGCAAAATGGACACCATGGGAAACCATAATTGAGGAAATCCCAACAACACTATTTGTAGAATGCATGAAATTTAACTATTGGATGTGAATTGAAAGTAATCCTGACAACATTACCATAAAGGATTGCAAGACAACATGTATGTTTATGATTGATTGATTGATTGATTTTTATAACGCCCATTTAGACTGTACTACCTATGGACCCATGAATGAACCAAGACCAAATTAGCTTAAGATAATAAACCAGTCAATTCCAATTTAACTACTTCATGTTGTTTTCCAACTCTTTGCTGATTTTGTTTCTTTTGCTGTGAATTTTGATCAAGTAACTTGTTGTTTTATCAATCTTTTCTTCTTCAAACAAGGCCGCTAAAGACTTGACTTTTAGCAAATCTGAATAGAAGTATCGGATGTCCTCATAAGCCTTACATTCCATAATGTAGTGCCACTCTGACTCCACTAAACTCGAAGAGCAGAAACAACAAATCCTATCCTCCCACAGCTCTTTGGGAATTTTCCACCTTCCCGTTTCACATCTCAAACGGTGTGAGCTAGTTCTTAGCTAGGCTATTAGCATTTTAGCCTTCCACTTTATATCAGCGCCCATGTAAATTTTTTGCTCATGATCACAAGTAGGGTTAAAAAGCAAAATATAATGTTCTCTTTTCCGGCCAAGCTGTTTCGACCACATGATATTTTTGAATTTCTCTTTTACATACTTTTTCATTTCAACTTTTGTGTTTGGACACTCTTGCATATTGATCCCCCATTTTTCCATCCACTTGACATTTTGCTTCATCCACGTACTCTTCCTTCTAGTTAAAGTTTCTTCCACCACAATTTTGGGCCATCGGTGTTCCCCCATATTCTCTATCCTCTGCAAATAGCCTAGTAAACGAATTATCGCTGCCATTTCTATTGGGAAGACACCCGCTTCAGCCAAAACAATCTCATACGGGACTGCACTTTTTATTTTGAAATTGCTTGTGATTAAGTGCTTTTGGAGTCTTTCTATTTGCTTCCACTTCACAACCGACGTGCTACAACCCCAAACTTCGCAGCCATATAAAACCACAGGCATAACAAGCAGCCCAAATAACTTCTTCTTTGTTTTCCAATCCCATAACTCAGCCGATCTACATCTGTTTTGGAGCAAGTAAAGAGCTTTCCACCCCCCCTTGAATTCTTTTTGTCCTACAAATCTCCCATTTGAGATTCTTGCAAAAATCAAGACCCAAATATTTGTATTCACTCACCACCTGCAAAGTGTTTCCCTCAAATTCAAAATTTATTTGTTTCCTAGCTCTTTTCAACGTAAAAATCATGACCTTGGTTTTGCTGATGTTGACTTGCATTCCCACATCTTGACAAAAAAGTTCCAAAGCATTTAGATGTTCTTGAAGACTATTTTCAGAATTTGCCATTAAAGTAAGGTCATCCGCATACAGCAGCAACTTGACCACAAAAGTGGCCAAAAGAACACCATCACCTCCCCGCTTGTCCAACCACTCTTCTAATTTGTCTATGTATAGCCCAAACAAAGTGGGGGATAGAGGGCAGCCCTATTTGACACCAATGTCACTCCCGAAGCACTCGGAAAAACCTTCCTTTGTTCTGATTTTGGCCCTCACTTGATCATAAAGTCTATGGACAGCAGCTCTATATTTTTCCAGAATTCCAAGTTGTTCCATTCTATCCCAAAGTTTGTTTCTAGGTACCGTGTCAAAAGCCTTTTTGAAGTCTACAAAATAACAAAAGACCTCACTACCCTGTTTATCCCAAACTTTTTCAACCATGTGCCTGAGAGTAATGCAATGGTCAATAGTAGAATGCTTTGGTCTAAAACCAGCTTGCCCTTTCGCCCTCTTATCCTCCTTCTCAACCCAACAACTGATTCTTCGCTCCACCATGCTCCCAAAGAGCTTCCCAAAGAGAGGATTAATCATTATACTACGATAGTTTGACGGATTGTTGACATCCCCACTCTTGTGGAGAGGGATAACAACGCTCGTGGTCCAATTTGCAAGGAAACCATGTTGAATGACCCTATTGAAAATCTTTTTGATATGCGGTGCCAAGAGCTCTAAACCCCACTTCAAATATTCCGCTTGCAACCCATCAATGTCCCGAGCCTTGCCAACCGCCAAAGCTTTAATACCACTTTTGATATCCTTTGTGGAGAAAAGTTTATCATTAGAATTAATTGCCGGAGGGTATGTTTTGTCTTGGTCTCTTTCATACAGTATTTTTGCATATTCTAACCATTGGATGTCCGTGATGCTATTCTCAGTAGAACCTCTAGCTTGCTGCAATTCTCTCTAAAAACCTCTCGGATTGTGCTTTCCAAGAGAAATTAACTCCCTCCTTCTAATAATCATGTATTTGTCTTTTTTTGATCTTACTAATTTTTCATACAGTTTTTTATTTGCTTGCTTGCTTCCCGATATTTTCAAACTCCTTTTAGCCACCTTACA
>VDFB02006740.1:0-23006 GCA_007258455.2 Sequoia sempervirens | reverse complement strand
AGGAGATTGTTGGTATGTGGAGCCTGAACAACCTTTGGAGTTTAGATTTCGACCATTTTTCCTGACACAGTTTCCCCCCAAATTAATTAGTGGAGGAGTGTGGGGAAAGGGGGTGGAGCCCTTCTTAGGGGGTCTAAGAGGACCACCCCTAGCTGGGGCCCGGGGGAAAAGCCCACAATAGCGATATGGGTGCCCAAGGACCATGCCCCAAAGAAAAAATTGCCTATTTTTATTAAGGGAAATTTATTATCAATTCCTAATGTAATTTAGTTAAAAATAGTTATTAATATTTTTGAAATGATAAGTTTTCTACTGTGGATTGGAAAATGAATAGTCATGCTTTTTTTTGTAGTTTTCTCACTATGTGGAATTGGAATAGTCACATTTTGTGAAGAGCTTACAACAAGGCATGCATTGAAGTGACAAAAGGTCACAGTTTTGTGTGAGGTGCACATAGTAGAGTGTGCAAAAATTTGAAAGTAGTGAAATTCATGAGAATTTGGAGTGCATTTTATGTTGCATGTTGTAGTTGTTTGTTGTAGGTTATTTTATAATTTATATCACTAGAAATGAAATAAATTGGATTATTGTTGTTTGTCGACATAACCCAGATAAGGGTGAACCATATTAATTTTTTTGTTGTCTCGCCCCCCTCTATGTAGTTTTTTTTCTCTACTCTATTGTCTACCCTCAAATTTCCTATTTATAGGATGAACTAGAGGATACAAACACTATGATCCTTTTATCTTGCACAAACATTTCATCATTAGATACCAAGCATATTAAAAATATAGTACAAATTTGAAATATCATGGAAAAAATTGACTAATTGGGTTGGACACATGTTCATTGCATTTGGTGAAACAACATGGGTGATCCCACAATACTAGTTTACAATTTTTGGCCAAACTAGACACTAAAATAGTTTTTTCTAACTAAATGTTCACTTTCAGGCACCTATAGTGGCAAAACCTTGAGGAAATTGAAGATGATGCAAACTAGAGTTTTGTGACATTTTGTTTGTAGATTATAAATATATTTTTTTCAAAAATTTTGAATCAGATTGCACTTATTTTTCCATTTCCTTCAAAAACTAGTTTTTTTTAGAAAACAACATTTTTAAGGAGTGACGCTCACCGTATAACACAACTTTTTTTCCATGAAGGATAAAATTCTAATTATTTGGAATTTAGATTTGTAACTCCGATATCTAGTGCTTTCACTTGGTTAGATAGTTTTTTATTAAATATTTTTTCTTTAATCAAGTTTCGAAGTCAAATGATGTACACTAAAATTTCATTCTTTTACGATAGAATTTCTTGATATATCGCTCCGGATTTTTTGATGGCGCTGCGTGCTGGTGCTTGTGCGCGGGCTAGGGTTTCTCTGCCCTAGCTCCGCCTCGTGCTTCCTTTGGTCTATGCTGGGGGTGAATCGGTGGGGGTTTTCTGGCGTGTGGGGGTTGTGGCTGGGGTGGCCACATTTCTTCTCTCTTTCGGTGCTTTCTGCAGCAGATTTCGGGCTTTTTCCTGTGCGTTATTTTGTTCTGCATGCTGTGACTGGCGGGTGGTCTGGTGTCTGTGGGTAGGATCCGGCCCTTTTTGGTGACTAAATCTTGGTGGAGGGAGGCTGGGGGTTTCTTTGTGCCCTTCATTGGCTGCTTCAAGCTATCGGCGGTTTTGGCCCCGAGCCTTGCATGGCACCAAACGGGACTTCTCCTGGTGGCAAGGGGTTGTCTTTCAAGGATACGGTGGTGGGATGCAATCCATCGGTATCAGTGCACATGAATCCATTTTTTGGAGAATCTGGATCTGGAATGGGAGAGTCTTCATATTTATCTGGAGGTTTTAGGCCCTCAAAGGTGAATGGGTGTCTTGCCAAGTGTGAAAATAGGCCGGTTGTTGAGATCCAGCCTGAAGCTGTTGTGGATGATATTAACTACCTTTCAAATCATGCTCTGATTTGTAAGTTCCTCGGGATACGGGTATCTTTGCCTTTTCTGGAATCTTGGGCTCGGCGTACCTGGTCTCCAGAGGGGGATATGGATGTTATGTTGGCAGCCAACGGCTATTTTCAAGTGGTCTTCTCTTGCATGTCGGACAGGAATAAAGTCTTTGAAGGAGGGCCCTATTTCTACAATCAGGTGGGGCTCTTCATAAAGCCTTGGCATATGGGTTTCAACCCTACAGAAGAGCTCCCCTCGCGGGTTCCGGTTTGGGTGAGATTACCATGGCTTCCTTTAGAATTCTGGAGGGAGGACATTTTTAGCTTAGTTGCAAACCAGCTTGGAAAACCAGTTGGTCCTTCGAGACAGACTATGGAGAAGAAGGTAATTACCTATGCCCGAGTATGTGTTGAAATTGATTTGAATAAGCCTTTGCCTGATTCTATAGAAATTCGGTTGGGATCAAGCTCATGGATTCAACAACTTGATTATGAAACACTACCATTTTGTTGCCGCTTGTGCCATGAATATGGGCATTTGCAGAGGATGTGCCCCAAATCTAAACCTGTAGAAGATTTAAAACTGGGGTCAGCTAGTGCACCTCCTAACCAAGATAAAGGGAAGGCCCCCATGAGAGAGGACAAGGAGGGTTTCATTCCTGTAAGAGCTCGTAACAAGGGTCGAGGCCAAAAGCGGACCTTTAAAGATAGACAAGTAGATGAGGTTTTCAATAAGTTTGATGCCCTAGATGATCTGGAACAGTTCGATGGAACTATTGCTAATATGCCTTATGGACAAGATCTCTTGGAGGTAGGGGAAACAGGTGGGGATGAGAACAACGTCACTCAGTCCAATCCGCAGGAGGGAGTGACTGCGATTCAGATGGATAAAGACATTTCTGTGAGGCCGATGGGGGAGTTGGGAGCCAGTGGAGGCATGGAGTTGCAGGAGAGCTCTGCTCCTTTCTGCTCTAAGTCTTCTGCTAGGATAGATCGGCAGGAGGAGAGCAAAAGTAAGGGATCCCCTTCTGTTTTAGGTATTCATCAGAAGGCCATTAAAAAGGATGCTTCAGAGAAGTCCCTTAAGGTGGGAAGGAAGAAAGACCAGGAAAAGGTGAAGTTAGTAGGAGAGACCTTAGTGGAGTCTGGTGCTGTGAAGACCATTGATTCCCACTTTCCTCTATCTCAGAAATGATTGTTCTCTCATGGAATGTAAGGGGGTTGAATAGCATCCCTAGACAAAAGGCTATTCGGGAATTGATTAAGTCTTATTCGCCTGAGGTGGTTTTTATTCAGGAAACTAAGTTATCTATTGATAGGATGCTTTCCACAGCTACTAAGATTTGGCCTAGAAGCCTCTGTCAATGCATTGGTGCTCAAGGATGTTCGGGAGGCTTGGCTCTGTTATGGGATCCTCACAAGCTTGTCCCACTCTGGTGGATATCTAGTCGGTCTTCTATCTCCCTTGTGGCCACCTATTGTGAAACCGGTGAGACTCTTCTCTTCACTAATGTTTATGCTCCAACTGACTTCATGGGAAAAGCTTTACTTTGGTCACATATAGGATGTGTTCGTTCTCTTGCTCCTTTGTTCCCCTGGATTATAGCAGGGGATTTTAATGCTGTTTTAAGTTTAGAAGAGAAGCGTGGAGGTAATCCTAGGCTTGATCCTTCTACGAGCCTTTTGCGAAGTAATATTGAAAGTTTGAAGGTTGTGGATATTACACCTTCCAATGGTTTGTTCACTTGGAATAATAGAAGATGTGGGGCAGAGGCGATAGCTGAAAGGTTAGACAGGTTTCTTGTGTCCTGCTACTGGATGGCGGATTGTTGGAATACCAGATCGGAGATTTTGGACTGGAGAGGTTCAGATCACTGGCCAATTCTTTTGTCTGCCTCTAAGTTTCGAATGACAAAGAATCCTTCTTTCAAGTTTCAGCTTATGTGGTTGAGGGATGCCTCTCTTCAGGATCATATGCTTGCTTGGTGGGGGGAAGGGAAGCCTGCTTATGGCACTGCTATGTTTTCCTTTGTTAAGCAATTACAGTTTGTTAAGTTTAAGCTGAAAAGGTGGAACAGGATGGTTTTTGGCAATCTCTTCGCAGCTAAGAGAGATGCGCAGCTAAGGGTGGACACTATTACTCGTCAAATCAGAGAGCAGGGTCTATCTGATGGGCTATTTAGAGAAGAAGCTATGGCGCTGAGAGATTTGGAAGAATGGGAGCTTCGCGAGGAGATCTATTGGAAACAAAAAGCTCGGATCGATTGGCTACAGGAAGGGGACAGAAACACTAAGTTCTTCCACAACACTGTAAAAGACAGAAGACAGGGGAGTGCTCTCAATTCTCTCATGACAACAGAAGGGAATTTGGTTTCCTCTCATAGGGAGATTTCCCTGGAGGCCACTCATTTTTTTGGCAGTCTATTTTCTGAGGATTCTGATCCTGCTAGGGCTGAGGAGGATTTGGTGCTGGAGTGCATTCCCCCCATTGTCACTCCTGAAATGAATGAGGCTCTCATTAAACCTATCTCTCTTTCTGAGATAGAAGCTGTGGTGTTTGGAATGAAGAAGGGTAAAGCCCTGGGACCCGATGGGTTTCCTATAGAGTTCTTCCAGGCCTTTTGGGACATTGTCAAGATGGACCTCTTTGAAGTGGTGCAAGAATCGTTTAACAATAAGCAAATGCTTAAGGCTCTGAATGCTACCTTCCTTGCCCTCATCCCAAAAAAGGAAGGTGCTAACTCTCTTAACTTCTTTAGACCTATTGCTTTGTGCAATGTCACGTACAAAATAATCACTAAAGTGATAGCTGAACGATTAAAGCCATGGCTCAGTAATCTCATCTCTGAGGAGCAAGGGGGATTTGTTACAGGAAGGCAGATTTTGGATGGGATTATTATAGCGGCTGAAGCTGTGCACTCTATGGCGGCCTCAAAGGAGAAAGCCATGTTCATAAAGCTTGACATGGCCAAGGCTTATGATAGGGTCAAATGGAGCTTTTTGCAAAAAGTTCTCCAAGCTTTTGGCTTTGGGAGGGAGTGGATTAGTTGGGTTATGAGCTGCATTACCTCACCCTCTTTTGCTGTCCTGATCAATGGTGAACCTACCGATCTCTTCGGGGCGGCCAGAGGCCTTAGGCAAGGGGATCCTCTCTCCCCTTACCTTTTCATTTTGATGGCAGAGGGCTTGGGAAGGTTTCTCAAGTCTCAAGTTAGGCAGGGTCTGATTCAGGGTTGGAAGTGGGGGCATGGCATTCCTCCTTCTTCCCATCTCCAATTTGTGGATGATACATCTCTGATGGGTGCAGCTAGAATTCAGGAGGCTATTAATTTCCGAAGGGCTTTGGATATTTATGTGAAAGCCTCAGGACAAAAGATTAATGAAGGAAAGTCTCACATCTTTTTCTTCAATACCCCTGCTCCCATTCAAGCTAGGATTGCTCGGATCTTGAGGTTTCAAATTGGAACTCTTCCTTTTGTGTATCTTGGAATCCCTCTTTCAGACGAAAGACTGTCAAGAGGTGTGTGGCAGGAAATTTTGGATAAATTTCGGAGCAAGGTGAGTCATTGGACCCACCGGTGGCTTTCAACTGCTGGTAGGGTGACTCTTTTGAAGTCCGTTGTCCAGGCTCTTCCTATCTATAGGTGTCTTGTACAGACTGCCCCGGCTGGTTTCATCAAGGACTTTGACTCCCTTTCCAGACAGTTTTTATGGACAGGTAATTTGCTTTCCTCCAAGTGGAGTCTGGTCAAATGGGATTGTGTTTGCAGATCAAAGCAGGATGGGGGCCTTGGTTTGCGGAAAACGAGCTTGATCAGTAGGGCTCTTGCTGCTAAGCTCTTTTGGAGATGGTGTACTAGCCAGGATCAAGGATGGGCTAAGATCCTTAATGTTAAGTATCTTGGAGGGGTGACTGGGAAAGATGTTCCAAGATACAACTTGACAGGAAGGGGATCCATGGTTTGGGATACTTTGAAGAAAGGAGAGCAACTTGTCAAGAAGGGTCTTTTCTGGATTTGTAATCGGGGATCAGATGCCTTGTTCTGGGAGGATTCTTGGGATGGATTCCCTCCTATCTTATCACAATACCCTCACTTGCAACCTCTTTGTGATATTTTTCTTGCAGCTGGCTGGAGTAAAGTTGAGGATTTTAAGGTGTCTTTAAGAGTGGGTCGTGGCGAGGGAGCTAGATGGAAAGAACCTTGTGAATGGCCTCCAGGGGGTACTGAGGGTGAGAGGGAGACTCTTGCTAGGATTCTTGTTGGTAGAACTTGTAACTCTTTGAGAGAACCCGATACCCTTGCTTGGGGACCTAATCCAAAAGGAAAGTTTTCAGTGGCATCTGGTTATCAAGAGTTGGAAAGATTAGCTTTTGATAGGACTGACAGTCCTTGGTGGAAGCAGGTCTGGAATAAGTCTGCTTGGCCTAAATGTAATTTTTTCTTGTGGCTTGTGGTGCAGAATAAATGCCTTACCTGGGAGAATCTTCAGAAGAGAGGCTTTCATGGGCCTTCTATCTGTATTTTATGTAATAAAAATGAGGAAAATAGCTCACATCTCTTTTTCCACTGCTCTTTCACCAGAGTTATTTGGCACTGGTGGTGGGAAGCTTGGGAGCATGCTTGTATTCATGCCAACTCTCTGGTTGAGTTCTGGAATAGTCTTGGTAGACCCCCTTCTAAGACCTCCTTTCTTGAGGTGGCTTGGGACATTGGTCCAGGATTTATTATCTGGCAGGTGTGGTTGGAAAGGAACCGCAGGATATTTCAGGATAAGTTGAGGATGGTGCAACAGGTGTGGTTGCAAGTGATAAATATGCTTCAGGAAACCCTGGCTGCGAAGTGTGATCTCTCTGAGGATATTGATCCTGGAGATGTGCGCGTGGTTCACAACTTGAATATTTCTGGTGCTGGTTGTAGTGGTGCCCTTTGTAAGAAGCAACAGGTTAGAAGTAAGCAGGCTAAACGCAAGGTTTGTAGGGAGGGAAAGTGGTCTCTCCCTCCTTTGGGGACTCTTAAGATCAATACTGATGGGTCTTCCAGGGGAAACCCCGGGCATGCTGGGGTTGGAGGAATTGGCAGGGATTGCTCTGGTGAGGTTATCTTCTTCTTCTCCTTCTATAAGGGGATACAGACCAACAACTACATGGAGGCGCTTGCTGTCCTCTTGGCTCTTGAAAGAGGATGTGCTCTGGGATGGAGTAAGATTATCTGTGAGTCTGATTCCCAAGTGGTGGTGGATATGTTGAATCTACAACGGATGGAGAATATGGATTGGCATCTGGCTGTGGTGGGCAGGCAAATTCTTAAGCTGAGTGCTTCTTTGGATGCAGTCTCTTTCTGCTATGTTCCTCGCGAGTGGAATAGGACTGCTGACTGCTTGGCTAAGTGGGCTTCAGATCGCGGGGAGGGATGGATGGCGGGAGATTGGGCCCATTTGCCTCCGGACTGTGTTCAGGATCTTGAGAGGCTTGCCAAGGAGGATATGGATGATTAGTTGTGCCCCTTCGGGGGCTTCCTTTTGTTAGTGTTGTTTTCTCTTCTGGGCTTGTGGCCCTTGCCTTTGTACTTTGCTGGCTGATTCAATAAATTTTTACCCCTTTTATATAAAAAAAAAAGTTTCGAAGTCAAACCAATTACAATTCAGACATAGGTAAACTGTATAATGCGTAACTTTTTTTGTATGTATTGAAATTCAATTTATTTATTTTTGTTGGATCAAGGACTTCAATATCTGGTGCACTCATATTTTAAAAAAAAAATTGATAATCTTATTTTTCCACGTGCAGAACAGGGAGTTTGATTTTCGATGAAAAACCTATGTTTAATAAAACTAAAAAAAATACATAATAAAACCAAAACATATTAAAATTATAGTCATTGGATAGCTCGTTCCGAGAACTGCCTAATTCCAATTGGGTTTGTGAAATCTCCTCCATTTTCATCCTCAACCCGAGCTTTGAAACACAAAATTTTGGACTTTTTTTTATGCCAAAGGATGACAAGGTGGGAATTAGGGGGTTCGAGTGAACCCCCAGGGGTTCGCTCAAACCAGGGTTCATTCAAACCCTTTTTTGGTTTGCTTGAACCAAAGGGTTCATTCGAAGCCCAAAAACCAAATTTTTTTGTATGGGGTCATTTTTTGCCAATGTTCCTTCCTCATTCAAATTGTAAACCACTTTTGTGGGTTTACCCACATCTATCTATGCCCTTATATATTTTGAAATGTTGAATAGACAAAAACAAAATAGGTGTCTAAAAATTAAATGGGCAACAAAATAAATGCAAGTAACAAACACATGTGACTCTTAATAAAAGTTGTATCCAAACCCTCTATAGTGGCAATTGAGTCTCAATGGTAGATCTAAATACCATTGGAAAAGAATAAGAAAAGCATTAATATTTCTTTCCAATATAACAGTAATCCATGGAAATTGTTTATTCACCCATTTTCACTAAAAATTGTTTAGTTCAAACTATTTAAATATTATTAAAATGGGAACTATATTTTATGGCTATGACTAGAAGAATTAGTTACAATTTAAAATTTAGGCCAATGCTATAGTTCTATGGTAAGAGCTAATAAAAATGTGGATCAACATGTTCCTTGTTCTTGTGCATCCACATTTGAGATTTAATGTTTTCCTTTTGATATTGATCTATTAAGATAATGTAAAAATAGTGTAAAATTTGTCATATGCCAAACTATCATATAGACATACAAATTTATATGTATAAGAGGTAAGGAGGAAAGCTTGTTTCATCAGTTTAGAGAATTCTTAATATCATTGGAACACTTAATTTAAATTTTAAGGGACTGAATCCATATTTTTGAAGTTTCCTTTTTTTTAAAGAAATTTTACCTAGAGATCTTCAAGTCATGAAAATTTTTGCTATTGGTATTCTCAACTATGTGTGGCTATAAAGAAATATAAATTTTTTGGTTTTGACAATGTTTTACTTGAGAATTTTATGTAGAATTTGCAAAAAAATATTCAACAAGGTATAACTTAAAGAGATGGCTTAACAAATAGATATTTGGTTTGTGTGCAACTCTAGATCTTTAATCTATAGGAAGGGATGGCTTAACAAATATATATTTGGTTTGTGTATAACTCTTAACTCTTTAATGTGCACTTGATAACTTTTTTATATAGTTAATCATCAAGGTTAAGTGTTTGAATAAAGTTGGCATGGGATATTAACTTACTAATGAGTACATTAAATATTTATTGTAGTTGTTTAATAGTGATATCAACCTTTGTGTATCCTCTTCCTAGGAATAGATCAAAGACATTGAGACATATTATAGATTGAGTAAATCCTTATATGAGATGTGATATTTTTTTGTACAACCATTTTTCTTAATATAGATGAATGTGGTCTAATTTTTTTAATGTAAAAGTTAATTTTATTTATTGAATTTGTTGACAAGAGGTTAGGATTGGGCATATTATGCCTGTGTACTAATCATTATTGTCATAGCTTTGAAATATATTGAATAGATATTTTAGTAATATCCAGATAGACCATAGAGTGTGATTTGAAACATTGATTCAAAAAACTCTTACACAATCTAATCTAGAATCAATTCACAAAACAATATTATTAATTGTGAAAATTTGATGTCTTTAATATCTAGAAGAAAAAATTATGTATTAATATAAAATATCTACATCATGCATAGGTGGATTTTTGACAATCATATACCAATGCATCAATATATTTGTTCATATTACCAATATTATATTTTCTTGTCTTTATTTTCATTGGTTAACTAATATTGACTTCATGCTTTTCTCAATATCTACATTTAAAATAAGAGCGAGAATGCCTTTATGATATAATACTAATAACTTCCAATTACAATACAAAGGAACCAAGAAAAAAAACCCATTCCATGCTTGTTTGGTAGAAACAAAAGAAATTGAGTATTGCATTCTAAACAAATTAAAGTTTTCACAAAACATTTCTTCAATTGATTATAAGAAAATTAATGTCTCAGAGGATATTGTAAGCATTTTCCAAGTTGTATTTCTAAATAATAAATCAATTATCAAATTCAAACATATGTTTTTCATTAGTATTAATGTAATCTACAAAATAAAAGTAAACCTACAAAATTAATATTTTATACAAAAAACATAAAAACCTAATGTATCATACTTTAAATATGACTTTATATACAAAAAAATAGAAAAAAAAAGAATATATATCTTCTATGCACAAATTGAATTGTACTCTCTAGCATATCAATTTATAGATATTTTTCTATTAACATGGCAATTGCACCCATCCTAGAGTAAGTGTGTGTTTATTAATTTTTATTAGTAGTAGTTATATTTAGCTAATAGACTACATTTTGTAGCGACTTTCACCTAAAAAGTTGTCTTACACTAGACAAGACAACTTTAAGGTAGTTGAGACATTCCTTACCTCATGCCTAAAAACAAATTTTAATTCACAGCCAATATTTTCATTTAAAAGGTTGCAAAAACCTAGTATTGAGCTTAAGAATCTAGTAGTTTTAAAACCCCAAAATACTTGTAGATCTACCTTTCATTGTGAATAGATAGAAGCAACAATTAAAGGGAGATTAGTTTTGATTTATCTCATTTTTAAAAATGAATCTAATTCATGATTGTAAACTAAATCATTTGATAGGAATTTAACCTTTGTTGCAATTCATTAAAAAATGTGTAACTTAATATTAAAAAAAAAAATTAAAAATTAAAAATGTTTATTTTTTAATTAGTTGAGAGTTACCATTATTATTAATTAATTAAAAACCTTTTAAAATATTAATTATTACTATCATAATAAGAACTGGTAAAATAATTAATATTATAAACACCATTTTAAATTATCATTTATTAATCCAACTCTTAACTAATAAATGATAATAAATAATTTAAGAGACAACAAAACTTTTCACTAGTTAAAGAATTTTCAAGCTTGAACTTCAAAATAAAATTACATATAACCATGACAAAAGTTAAACCCGCATATATTTTATATTACAAAATATAAAAAAAATCATAGAAGAAAAAATATTTATTTTTAAAAATAAATAATATTCACTCCTTTATAAGAAAACAAATACGTACATTATTTCTACTCTATAAAATTACCTAAATTTCTTCTCAAATTTTTTGTAAAGGTTCTATGAAATGAAATCCAATCCTAATGAAATAAATTTGCATCTTATATCCTTTACAAAACAAAAACACTAGAACAATCTCAAAGAAAACTAAATTTATAAATGATATAACTTATCAACAATTATACATAATACCCCACATTTTTCCACTCTTCACATTTCTTCACCTCTATTGATGTAGCCTATCAACAATCGTATTTAACACACTTCCATTTTTCCACTCAATCACTTTTATCCATTCTCCTTCACGCACCTTAGGCCAGGTCTCGGCACAGAATTGAGATGATATATTTATATCCTCTGCCCAAGTAGAGCTATCCACCACAACCACATAGCATTCAATAACAGCTGCCCTCATTACTTCCCATGCTTTTAACCACTCACTCATGTCCAAGGGACCACTGTTTTGAGTATCAATCTCAGTGAGTGCATCAGTGCCAATATTTCAATTACAGATCACTTAAAACATTACATAGGAAAATATAGATCATCTTGTAAGAACAAATGACAAAACAAAACTGAAGGTCAAAACGAAGTAATAGGACACTTCAGTAAAAAATTATATTTGTGATTGCCTGTTAAAAAGGAGTATTGAAATTATTACCTTCAACTTATGAATGCAATTCCGTATTACTGCATTGTTGCAATGACCAAGTTGCATCAATTGTAATAGACGCAACTCTTCATACCTTGAAATTTTCTCCAGCTTTTCACAAGAGTCAATCTCAATCTTCTCCATGCAGCCAAGTCTGGAGAGACTTGGCAACTCCTCGAGCTCAGGGCACTCAGTACTCAGTAATAAACAGCTCTGTAAATTTAATAAGATCACCGGATCCTACTACTCTTTACAAATATCTACAACTGTGTAGAGAGACTGATCTTTGCTATTGGCAGCGTAATGTTCTGTAGCTTTCCACAAGAGTGAATTTTAATCCTCTCAATGCAGCTCAGTCTGTAAAGACATGGCAACTCCTCAAGCTCAGGACACTCAGTAATAAACAGCTCTGTAAGTTTAATAAGATCACCGGATCCTACTACTCTTTGCAAATCTCTGCAACTGTGTACAGATGTACAGACAGAGTGATGAGCGACATTGGCAGCGTAATGTTCGGTAGCTTTCTCACGAGAGTCGATCTTAATCTTCTCCATGTGGCTCAGTCCAGAGAGACTTGGTGACTCCTCAAGCTCGGAACACTCAGTAATAAACAGTTCTGTAAGTTTGATAAGATCACCGTGTCCTACTAGCCTTTGCAAATCTCTGCAACTTCGTACAGATAGACTGACGAGTGTTGGTTGCAGAGTAATGTTTTGTAGCTTCTCACAAGAGTAAATCTCAATATTCTTCATGCAGCTCAGTCTCCAAAAGACTTGGCAATTCCTCAAACTTAGGACACTCACTAATAATCAGCTTTGTAAGATTGATAAGATCACCTAATCCTCCTACTCTTTGCAAATCCCTACAACTTTGTACACACAGATTGATGAGTGCTTTTGGCAGCGTAATGTTCTGTAGCTTCTCACAAGAGTCATTCTTAATATTCTCCATCCAGCTTAGTCTGGAAAGACTGGCAACTCCTCAAGCTCAGGGCACTTAGTAATAAGCAGCTCTGTAAGTTTTATAAGATCACCGGATCCTACTATTCTTTGTAAATCTCTGCAACTGTGCACAGATAGACTGATGAGTGTTGTTGGCAGCGTAATGTTCTGTAGCTTCTCACAAGAGTGAATCTTAATCTTCTCCAGGCAGCTCAATCTGGAGAGACTTGGCAACCACTCCTCAAGCTTAGGAACCTCACTAATAAACAGCTCTATAAGTTTGGTAAGATCGTCTGATCTTCCTACTCTTTGCAAATCCCTGCAACTTAGTACACGCAGACTGATAAGTGTTTTTGGCAGCGTAATATTCTGTAGCTTCTCACAAGAGTCGATCTTAATATTCTCCATGCGGCTCAGTCTGGAAAGACATGGCAACTCCTCAAGCTCAGGACACTCGGTAATAAATAGCTCTGTCAGTTCAATAAGATCACCAGATCCTACTACTCTTTTCAAATCTCTGCAACTGTGTAGACACAAACTGATGAGTGTTGTTGGCACCGTAATTTTTTGTAGCTTATCACAAGAGTGAATCATAATCTTCTCCATGCAGCTCAGTCTGGAAAGACTTGGCAACTCTTCAAGCTCAGGGCACTAGCTAATAAGCTCAGGGCACTAGCTAATAATCACCTCTGTAAGTTTAATAAGATCACCAGATGCTACTACTCTTTGCAAATCTTTGCAATAGCATACAGACAGACTGATGAGTGTTGTTGGCAGCGTAATGATCTGTAGCTTCTCACAAGAGTGAATTTTAATCTTCTCCATGCAGCTCAGTTTGGAGAGACTTGGCAACTCCTCAAGCTCAGGACACTCACTAATAATCAGCTCTGTATGCTTGATAAGATCAATGGATACTAACTCCTCAAGCTCAGGACACTCACTAATGATCAGCTCTGTAAGTTTGATAAGATCACCGTATCCTACTACCCTTTGCAAATCTCTGCAACTATGTACAGACAGACTAATGAGTGTTGGTGGTAGCGTAATGTTCTGTAGCTTCTCACAAGAGTAAATCTCAATATTCTTCATGCAGCTCAATTTGCAAAGACTTGGCAACTCCTCAAGTTTAGGACACTCACTAATAATCAGCTTTGTAAGCTTGATAAGATCTCCTGACCCTACTACTCTTTGCAAATCCCTGCAACTTTGTAGGTACAGATTGATGAGTGTTTTTGGCAGTGTAATGTTCTGCAGCTTCTCACAAGAGTCAATCTTAATATTCTCCACGCAGCTCAGTCTGGAAAGATGTGGTAACTTCTCAAGCTCAGGACACTCAGTAATAAACAGCTCTGTAAGTTTAAATAGATCACTGATCCTACTACTCTTTGCAGATCTTTGCAGTTGTGTACAGACAAACTTATGAGTGTTGTTGGCAGTGTAATGTTCTGTAGCTTCTCACAAGAGTAAATCTTAATCTTCTCCACGCAGGTCAGTCTGGAGTGACTTGGAAACCACCCCTCAAGCTCAGGACACCCACTAATAATCAGCTCTGTAAGTTTGAAAAGATCACCCGATCCTACTACTCTTCGCAAATATCTCCAACAGTGTACAGACAGACTGATGAGTGTTGATGGCAGCGTAAAGTTCTGTAGCTTTTCACAAGTGTCAATCTCAATCTTCTCCATGCAGCTCACTCTGGTCAGACTTGGCAACTCCTCAAGCTCAGGACACTCACTAATAATCAGCTCTGTAAGTTTGATAAGGTCACCGAATCCTACTACTCTTTGCAAATCTCTGCAACTCTGTACAGACAGACTGATGAGTGTTGTTGGCAGAATAATATTCTGTAGCTTTTCACAACAGGCAATCTCAATCTTCTCCATGCAGCTCAGTCTGGACAGACTCGGCAATTCCTCAAGTTCAGGACAATCACCAATAATCAGCTTTGTAAGTTTGATAAGCTCACCAATTCCTGATACTTTGTGCAAATATCTGCAACTCTGTACAGACAGACTGATGAGTGTTGTTGGCAGAATAATATTCTGTAGCTTTTCACAACAGACAATCTCAATCTTCTCCATGCAGCTCAGTCTGGACAGACTTGGCAATTCCTCAAGTTCAGGACAATCACCAATAATCAGCTCTGTAAGTTTGATAAGATCACCGTATCCTACTACCCTTTGCAAATCTCTGCAACTATGTACAGACAGACTAATGAGTGTTGGTGGTAGTGTAATGTTCTGTAGCTTCTCACAAGAGTAAATCTCAATATTCTTCATGCAGCTCAATTTGCAAAGACTTGGCAACTCCTCAAGTTTAGGACACTCACTAATAATCAGCTTTGTAAGCTTGATAAGATCTCCTGACCCTACTACTCTTTGCAAATCCCTGCAACTTTGTAGGTACAGATTGATGAGTGTTTTTGGCAGTGTAATGTTCTGCAGCTTCTCACAAGAGTCAATCTTAATATTCTCCACGCAGCTCAGTCTGGAAAGATGTGGTAACTTCTCAAGCTCAGGACACTCAGTAATAAACAGTTCTGTAAGTTTAAATAGATCACCGGATCCTACTACTCTTTGCAGATCTTTGCAGTTGTGTACAGACAAACTTATGAGTGTTGTTGGCAGTGTAATGTTCTGTAGCTTCTCACAAGAGTAAATCTTAATCTTCTCCACGCAGGTCAGTCTGGAGTGACTTAGAAACCACCCCTCAAGCTCAGGACACCCACTAATAATCAGCTCTGTAAGTTTGAAAAGATCACCCGATCCTACTACTCTTTGCAAATATCTCCAACAGTGTACAGACAGACTGATGAGTGTTGATGGCAGCATAAAGTTCTGTAGCTTTTCACAAGTGTCAATCTCAATCTTCTCCATGCAGCTCACTCTGGTCAGACTTGGCAACTCCTCAAGCTCAGGACACTCACTAATAATCAGCTCTGTAAGTTTGATAAGGTCACCGAATTCTACTACTCTTTGCAAATCTCTGCAACTCTGTACAGACAGACTGATGAGTTTTGGTGGCAGCGTAAAGTTCTGTAGCTTTTCACAAGTGTCAATCTCGATCTTCTCCATGCAGCTCACTCTGGTCAGACTTGGCAACTCCTCAAGCTCAGGACACTCACTAATAATCAGCTCTGTAAGTTTGATAAGGTCACTGAATCCTACTACTCTTTGCAAATCTCTGCAACTCTGTACAGACAGACTGATGAGTGTTGTTGGCAGAATAATATTCTGTAGCTTTTCACAAGAGTCAATCTCAATCTTCTCCATGCAGCTCACTCTGGTCAGACTTGGCAACTCCTCAAGCTCAGGACACTCACTAATAATCAGCTCTGTAAGTTTGATAAGGTCACCGAATCCTACTACTCTTTGCAAATCTCTGCAACTCTGTACAGACAGACTGATGAGTGTTGTTGGCAGAATAATATTCTGTAGCTTTTCACAACAGACAATCTCAATCTTCTCCATGGAGCTCAGTCTGGACAGACTCGGCAATTCCTCAAGTTCAGGACAATAACCAATAATCAGCTTTGTAAGTTTGATAAGCTCACCAATTCCTGATACTCTGTGCAAATATCTGCAACTTTGTAAAGACAAACTGATGAGTGTTGTTGGCAGCACAATGTTCTGTAGCTTCTCACAAGAGCGAATCTCAATCTTCTCCATGCAGCTCAGTCTGGACAGACTCGGCAACTCCACAAGCTCAGGACAATGAATAATAATCAGCTCTCTAAGTTTGATAAGGTCACCACTTCCTGACTCTCTTTGTAAATCTCTGTAACTAGTTGATAATTGATGCCGATAAGGGAAAATCTGCATAGAAGGATTTGTTACTCTATTATTAGGATTACCTTTAGTTCTATTTTTTTTTAGATGCATGGAAGATCTATTTTTTAGTCTTTAAATTGTTTTTATAGTACTAATAAAATTGCATGCAAAGCTAGGTTTTTTAGCTTTTTCTAACTGTTTTTTTAGGATTGCAAACTTTTTAAAAAGGCATTGCCTCTTGCTGTTTTGTAAGGACGAAACATACAGAATTTATAGTATAATTTTTCTGCACTATACTGTCAAGATTTTCTTGTTTACATGATTGGTTTATGGCTGTAAATTAATGTGGTTTATTATGATGATGATATATGAACATATTGGTTTATGGCTGTATATTGATTGGTTTCAGAACCTTCGCAGCTTCTTATAGACAAAGTGATGAGTGTTGTAGCCAGCGTATGTTCTGACTTTTCACAAGAGCCAATCTCAATTTGCCCCACACTACTCAGTCTAGAGAGACTTGGCAACTCCTCGAGCTCAAGACAATTACTAATAATCAGGTCTCTAAGCTTTGCAAGCCCACCGGTTCCTTGTACTCTGCAAATCTCTGCAGCTTTGTACAGACAGCTTGATGAGTGTTCTTGGCAACTCGTCAAGCTTAGGACAATCACTAATATCCAGCCAGTGCCTCTGAAAGTTACCTAACACACTTTTGAAATTATGAGAACCATCCAATAGAAGATATTTAAACTTCCTAACCTCGAGTCAACTTGGACCTATAAAAGCTGGCAACTCCTCAAGCTCCGTGCAGCCCCAAATGCTTAATTCTACCAGTTCTTCATAACCAGAATTTACTGTTCTCAAATTTTGACAACCATCCAACTCACAATATTTCATCTTCTCATTTTAATCAAATGCTATGCTCTTCTGACACTTCCTACCCCTCAGACACAGGTCTTCAAACTCAAGGTCTGGACATTCAAAAATGTTTTAACAGTACAAGATTTGTAAGATCAAATGTTCCTGTTAGTCTTCTGAGTTTTTAACAATTTGTAAATAAAAAACAATTTAATGTATTTACCAGTGTTAAATTCACTTCCATAAGATTTTCTATAACGTCAAGTTCAATAGATTTTAGGCTGGGATAGTGAAGTCCACTAATGAAGACTTGGATAGAAAATTTTCATGGCTAATTTCTAACTTGTCAAGGCCACTCACTAGGGCCTTAGCACTACTAGATACTCCTCCATTATTCCAATCTACTTTACCATTAATTTTGAAATTCACGATAACCGAAGATTTATAGAGTCCTCTGTTTTAGCTGAAGCCTGCTCCCCCTCTGATTTGGAAGACCAGAGACATAAACTACAAAGATTCATGTTGAGAGATTCTAGTAAAGACAAACCTTGGATTGGCAATCTTTGGGCATCTAAGAACACATTCTCTATCTGAAATTCCTATCAACTCTGGAAACTCTTTCAAAGAGGTTTGAAAAATTACCAGCTCTTTAAAGTTGGAGGGTGCCTGAAATTCTAAATATGTTTTTATAATTTTTCAATGATAAAAATAAAAATAGAAGTCCGGAGACAACCATAACATAATGCCTTATTAAAAATTTCGTTTTTAACAGAGAAGATTAAAATACCTGTATGCGATTCGCCCACAATGTTTTGAATCGCCCACCTTGGATTTTCAAACACTGCAAATTTTGAAGAGGAATCCATGAAGGGATGCTTGGTTGTTCTGTGATATTCTGCCCAAGCTCGAGCCATAGTAAGGAAGCTGAAGTCTCAATACAGCTATCTGATTGGCCTAGAAAGAATGTAACTTGAGAGCCTATGGATTCGTCGAAGATGGAATGGAAACACCTGACGTTGGTTTTGGTAAGGATAGTTTTCAAACCCATCAATTTCTGCATACACAGAAGAAAGCAGTGCAGTTTTCAATTTATGTAGTAACAACTTAAGATTTGGAATATTATAATACTAACGACAAATCTGGAGGGGTAACAACATACCAAAGATCCCAAATCTCGTGGATGCCACAGGCATCGAGGAGAGCTGAGCTCAAGTGCCATTTCTCTTCCTAAGTCCCTCAGGTGGTCATGCATTCTCAATACAATTTTTTCTCCGGTTTCGATTTCTACAAAACATTTATCCTTTAGTGTTTCCAGTGCATTTTGAGCATCCCATCCTGATCCCTCCAATATTCTTTCGGCTACACACTTCGGTTTGCCCAAGAAAAAACAAGCAATATCAATGAACAACTGTTTTTCTTCATCATCCAATGCGTCAAAACTTGTTCTCAATCTCTGCTTTACGTCTCGAGGCAGCGCCTTTTTAGCTTTAATCAAATTTGACTCCCAATATGTGTGAGGTCTACCGTGAACGAGCCGGCCGAGAACCTGAAGAGAAAGCGGTAACCCTCCACACACGTCCACGAATTGGTCAACCAACACCTCGTACCCGATACATGGAAAGGGTTGCTCAAACGCATGCCAGCAGAAGAGTTGCCTCCCGTGGTTTATGTCCATTCCTTTTAAAGGATAACCATTAGTAATCCGTGCAGATATAACCACTCCAATGTCACGGGTTGTGACAATAACCAGACTACTACCTGATTTATTTAAGATTATCCATGGATAGAGCATCTAACTGCTCCACATGATCGATGTCATCTACAACTATTAGGAAGTGTAAAATGGGGCTCCTTTGTAGTCTATCTTTGACAAAGCTTGTGCCTTCCTCTATACTATTAAAACTCTTTTCTTTGTTGAAGAGATCTTTGACAAGCTGACTTTGCAAACAAGGTAGTTCCCTTCTCACAGATGCCTCTCGCACATCAAACAAAAAACTTGCTTTAGAGTAATTTGAACGGTTTCGATTAAACAACTCCAGAGTTGTCTTCCCCAATCCACCCATGCCGAAAATGCCAACAACATTAGGTTTATTCTTCCTTTCTTCCAGGCCACACCGGTTTTCAAAATCTTGTGCAAGTTCATCAAGACAACGCCTTTCAAAATCTTTCACAAGATTGCTAAGCCCTACTGGATATTTTGCAACATGTAAACATCGTTTCCTTTGTACTTCCTTTTCTACTGCTGCTACTATAGTTTTGCAGTCATTGAAACTTTATAAAATGAAAGCAGAATTCCATGAGAAAATAGTAAACCAGATTTTAAGGGAAAAAATAATTATATAAAGTAGAACTACCAAAATCACAAAAGATTACCTGTGAAATACTTCTCCAGCTATAAATGAAAGAGTTTGAAGGGCTTCCCTCCACTCGTTGAGCTTCTCGAGATACCTGTCCTTCTCTTTAGATTTAATGAATGCATCAGCGTATACTCCCTTTTCTATGTAGCGAAGTTCCCATGGCTCCACTTCATAAAACACAGGAATAATTTTGGCTTTAGTTTCTATCACGAGAACCAGCTCAGCCAGGCACCAAAGGGACTCTGCATATCTTTTGGAAAAGATGGCTATGTGTACCTTAGCAGAGTGGATGGCCGTCTCAATAGTAGAAGGAAACGAATTTCCAAGTTCCTTCTCTTGGGAATCAAGAAACGCCTCTATTCCCAATTGCCCAAGAGAGTTGTAAAGTTCAGTGGCCAAAGTTTGTTTGACATCGGGGCCTCTGTGATTGATGAATACATCAAACAATCTCAAAGATTCACAAACTTTCCTTCTTTTCCCAACAGGTTCTATTCCAGAGAAAGCATTTAATTCCCGATTTTTCTGGTGAGATGATGAAGAAGACGCCATTAGATCCAGATCAAACGCTAACAACCCGTTTTAAAAAAGTAGAAAAAGAAAGAGCAGAGCTCATAGGATTTTATTGTGGTATGCGTAATGAAATGTGAGCCTTTGGGGAAGAAGAAGGGTAGAGTGAATTAAATAGATCATACTGCAGGCGAGTTCAATCTTTTCCAACTTTTCCTCTAAACTACGGGGAAGAGTATGGTGAATAAAGGTTTACAAATTAGACAAGCGTTGGCCCGTTGGCCTGTAAAATGAAGAAGGGAGGTTCAGTCCTTGCCTCGAAACGTACAAGGGGAAAAACAGGGAAAGAAAATGCTAAAAATTTATTCAGTCCCCGCTTGTACAAAGAATTAGGTGGGTTCAGTTTCATCGAAACATCCGAGGGAAGAAAAAGAAGATGGTTTAAAAAAGACAAACTGCTACGTGTACGAAATGAGGTGGGATTTATTAGTGTTGAGGTCCTTTCTGTCGGCCGGTTTTGAGAAAGTACCTAGCAGTTTAAAAACAGGGGAAAAAAATGCCTAAATTTTGTCCTGTCCTGTACAACGAATAAGATGGGTTCAGTTTCGCCGAAATATCCAAGGGAAGAACAAAAAAAAACAGCTTTGAAAGACTAACTCTACATGGCGGCCACTTTTGAGAAGGTTAGAGCCTCCCCCACAAAGCAATGGACCATGTTGGTGCCGCATTAACTGGGATAAATTATTAAAGAAACGCCTCTTGTTAGTTCCTGCCGGGGAACTATAGTGGAGGCTGCAAACTTTAAACATTGATTTATCTGTGTTGATTCAGCCAATCAAATCATTGCAATTTTTTTGTACAGATTTATTTTGGACTAGACTTATAAGCAAGTTGTAAACTTTTTAATCTAAATTTTCATGAAGAGTGTTTTGGCCGCTTATGATTGGAGCTGCAAGTGGAGAGCAGGTGCAGTCGCAGCTACCCAAGCAAGAGAGCGTACAAATTTCCAACGATGCTCCTGTACATTGTCAGATGGGTTGAACAAGACGTGGTAGACATTTGTAAAACGGTTCAGGTGCGTTGTCTATCCTTCCACATTTTGCAAACATGCCTACATCCACGTAGGGACAGATGGCTTTAGTTCCCCTCTTCAACTCAGCTTTCTACTGGCTCCCTTCGGTTGTTGCTTGTTTCATTCGGTTGCTAACTGATTACTGTATACTTTTCTTGAAGCGCATCTGGTATTCGTTTCGGCGAACCGATGGGATCGGTTTTTGAGGCTACCCCGCCCCTGTCCGATAAGTGCGCCTGCCTCCTCTATTTTAGCTATCGTTTCTTCTCCCTAATTTCAAAGCTTTGCAGCTTTAGGGCTTTTTCTCCCATTTTTACTAAAACACAAAAACCGCCCAAATTTCCAGTGTATGCAAACAGTAGATTGTAGGAAAGGTCCTGGCTCAATTTGCCGTTTAGGAAAGGTCCTGCAGATCATTTTGGCCTGGAAGACATCAAAAGTCATTTCATTTACTATACATGGTGATGGTTGGCTTGGGGCCATCATTGTAATTTTGACGTATCTGTCACATACCCATCAATTGCATCAACTTTCTTCTCATCTTATCAATGTAGTTTTCTTCTGTATTTTCCTAAAATCAAACGCTTCTCTTTGAACACCTTATCCTGTTTCTTCTTCCACAATTTGCAGCAAGTTTTTGTGTGATGTTAAGGCACGAAGTAGATAAAGAATTCCCACGCCTTGTCTACTCCATCTATGCACATGAGATTTACAATTATCATATGATATTAAAATAAGACAAACGAACAACAGGCATTCATAAGATCTGGTCAAAATTGCAAACGATTATTGAAGCTATTCGTCGAAGGAATGCAAAGCAATGAAGAGTACCTTCGAAGGAGTTTGCTAAGGAGCTAAAACAAGAAGTGGGAATGTTTATGAGGAAAATCTCTAGTCAGTGGTTTTGTCATGGGGTGCCTTGCATATCCAAAAACAAACTTATATGTCTTTTGCTCTTTGAAACATTTGTCTGGTATGCAATGCAAATTTTCTAGTAACATAGTAACCATGCTTAAGCATCTGGACTTCATTGCTTTGCAAATTATGCATATTGTTTTGCTTGTTTATTAAGTGTGGTTTTCTTGTCATAGTTTTATTAGAGATTATAACATTGAGTCAAAAAAGTGTCATAATACATAGTTTATTTTTAGCACTAGCTTATGATTGTAATTCTTGTGCTTATGGCAAGATTTGTTGGGATATAATTTATATCATTTATTGTGCAGATAGTGCTATGTTCAGCAATCAAGTTTTTTCGGCATGGGAAGAAGGATGCTACACTAGGGGAGGTAAGATGAACTTGTATTTTTCAAATGTTTATGAAACATAACCATTGAAGATATTCTTGGCATCTAATGGAGCATTGGAACTTATTAGATAGTTGTTAAAGGTTGAATTGCAAATTTCAATTGTCATTCTTTTTTGACATTTTGTCATTGTCACTTAAAGTTTGCAGAAATACCATTGATCAAATAGTAGCAAGATGCCAATTGTATGGCCTGAGAATGGAGCATATCTTTCATTTTGCTTCTCTTCATAGTTAAATGGAGTTTCTTGATTCAATCTACTTTGCTTTTCTGATTGCCTAGTTTTATGCCAAGTACCAATTACAAATTCTTGACCATCCACTTCAGGGAGTTTTCAAATAAACATAGATGGAATTGCCTATCTGCAAGGATGGGAATTAGGTACATTATAGATGAGGATGGAAAGTGATAATTCAAAGGTTTTGCAGCTTTCTTATTAGCTTCTAGAACAAAAGTGTGGATGCAAATGAAGCTTGAAGCTTTTAGTTTGTTCCAG
>VDFB02006739.1:0-39002 GCA_007258455.2 Sequoia sempervirens | reverse complement strand
TTTACCAGAAAAACCAATGATCCTTTATATATCAGCTACATCAACTCTAGGCGTTCTATTAGAACATGATGAGATAGGTAAAGAAAGAGTGATATACTACATCAATCGTACACTGGTGGGATATGAACTAAATTACACACCAATTGATCAGGCTTATTTATCCATCGTCTTTGCATTGCAAAAGCTCAGACATTATATGCTTAAGAAATAGATCAAACTCATCTCCAAAGTAGACCTACTAAAATATATTTTTCTGAAAGTATAACTAAATATTAGAATGGCGAAATGGGTCATGATGCTCAACAAATTCGACATAGAGTATGTTGAGAAAAATAAAATAAAAGGAAAAGTGATAGTAGACCAATTGGTCAAGGAACTTATTGATGATCAACATCCTTTGATATCAAAATTTTAAATGAGGGAATCCTGCTAGTAGCTCAAACAAATTGATGGAAATTATACTTTGACGGATCTCACACCCAACATGGATCAAGAGTTGATATCCTCTTTGTTACCCCACAAGGATATTGTATACCCAAATCATATAAAATAGACTTTCCTTGTACTAATAACATAGCAGAGTACAAATCATTAATTACAAGATTAAGAATGAAAATTCAATGGCAACTCAAGGAACTACAGGTCTATGGTGACTCACAATTAGTAGTCAGACAAGTCAATGATGAGTACAAAACTAAGGATGATAAATTGCTTCCTTATAAAATGATGATGGATAGTTTCAAGTAGTGTTTTTAGTCATCACCTTTGAATAAATACCAAGGCTTAATAACAAATTTGTCTATGTGATGGCTATAATTGGGTCTCTTATCAACATGCCGCAAAATAGTCATAAATGTGAATTCCTTGTGGAACAATTGCTCATACCTGCATTCAATATCCTAAAATATGAACTTGTGTATAAAATTGTTGGTCCTGATTCACCTTCGCACCAAGATATTTATGCATATCTTCAACTTGTAATCATACCCCTTAACCTAACTGTTGAAATGAACAAGAAAAATGAGAGGGGGGGTGAATCAGTTTGTAGCAAATTAAACCTTCAAAACCCTCTACAATAATCGGAACCACATGAATTCATTAAACCCTTATTCTATTAGTATGATTAAACATGGAATGCACATAATAGAAACTTAAATCACATAATACACAAGAGAACACCAAATTTACATGGAAAACCCTATGAGGGAAAAACCATGGTGAGAATTAGCTCACAATATAAGTAATTGTAAAACTAGTACAAGGGCTCACTACCAGAATAGGACACATTGTCTAAAAGGTATCACAACCAGGGCTCACTACCACAAAAATAAATACAAAAAGATAGAAGAATAATGTTAAACAGAGAATACTTATCAATGCAACAAGGAAATTCACCACAATTCTCACACACTTTCACAACTTTGCTTGAATGATTTTAGATGCCATTAGCTCACTACTTTGCTTAAACTCGTATCACACACTTCACTCACATTGATCTTACATCTATCTTGCTTCACATTTCATTCATACCATGTAACTCACAACAACACCTCACTTATTTATATCAACGTCAATCTTGAAAGCCATTGGAGAAGGTCGGCAACTAGCCATTATACATACAAATTCAAAATAGGTTGGCACCTAAACATTCCTGCAGTGGATAGGAATGAAGGTGACCCATATAAGTCCTTAATTATGACCCAAATAGATCCCAATACATCTCAACAAACTTTCATAAACTCGCATGTAGTGTTAAACACAAGGTCGGCCAATAACTATGTTAAACACCATGAACATTAAGTATACGCTTCCTCAAATCAATCCATAAGCTAAAAATTTGAGAAATTTTTTTTACTTGAACATGATCAAGAGTAACACATGAACTATTTGAGATTCATAAAACACTTCATCCAAACTTGCATCATTCAAATACTCCAACTCAGAACAACTAGTAACCCTTACTTGTTGTAATGTCACAAAATTACACCTTAGGGGAAATTTCACATTTTAGCACTTTGTCTAGCATTTATTGCACCTAAACGCATTTGTGATAAGAGACTCATGGGTCATAATTTCATGATTCCAATTCCACAAGGTCTAATGGTGAAGTGACAATAGTCCATCACCCTATTTCCCAAAAAACTGACGTGTTGGATGCCTACGCAGCGTGCAAATGTCTACATGGTGCGCTAGCATCTTAAAAGTTTTTCAAGTTTCAAATGAGGAATCTCAAAATCTTGACTTAGGACACACATCTTTGCAGTCAAATTCTCAAGTGTAATGGCTCCTTCTTGCATTGCACACAACAAAACTACCTTTTTCTCTCATTTTTGGGGGTTCTCTCTCTCATTCTCACTTCTCTTCTCAACCTCACTCTATTCTTAGTCTCTTCTACTCTTTGCAAGATCACTTCTACAAGAGAAGCTTTGTCGAACTGAGGTCCCTCCAACATTTGAAGCTCTCTAGAAAGCATTCAATGGTTCATCCGTGTGTTCAAGAGGGGGTCGAGGACTATTAGTAATGCTCTCTCATTCTTATCTATTTGCAAATAGATTAGATCACTTTGTTCATTTTCTATTCAGTGGTGCAGGTTCTCCTCCTCAAGCGGGGATTATTTTCACCACTTCATTTTTTTCTATTTCATTTATTCTCTCTATCTATCTAGTTTTCTGTGGAGGTGGGAACACCAAAATAGGGGTTTGACTATGGCAAGCCCCGAAATAGCCCCAACATTTTTCCACATTCGTCTTGTGTGCAGGTTGCAAAAATGGAGATTAGAGAAGGATTTTGGGATAATTAGCCTGTGTATGGTTTCTTTGCAATTTCTTCATTCAACAATATTTGAGGTGGTTAAGAGGTTCTCTTGAGAACGAAGAGAATTGTGAGCAGTGAGTCCCCCTTATCGCACATTTTGGTGAACCTGACATGAACTATGTCAGATATTTTTCTGCAATGTTTTAATGTTTATGATAATTCTTTCTCTAGGGAAGATTTTGATATGCTATATGATGCTCTAGATGATTTCTTAGAAGCATCCTCCTCTACTCGTAGATCTTTCAAGCAAGCTTCTTCTTTGCAAGCTGAAGAGTTGATGAATGTTGTTGTGGTCTTTGTGGCTTCTCCTAGTCCTAAGATAACCATCATTTACTTGAATCTAGCTAACCCCTATCCTAAGAGGATACATTCTATTTTTGGGATTCCATATGATGATGATTCACCAGATTTATATTCCAGGTTTGTGAAAGCCATATAATCTACTTCTTATAACACTATTGGGCACACATACAATACTAGGAGAAATAAGAAAAATTTAGATCAACAACCTTTTGTTCCTACACCTCAACCTACTCAAGTTCCTACTTCTTTACCACCTTCTCAACCAACTCTTCCTTTAGCACCTAAACTTGTGACTAAAGCACCTAGAGACTGATCTTGTTGAGCAACTTTGTGTTACTCTGGCTAAGATATCACTTTGGGATTTGCTTTAGACTGTTCTAGTTTATCAAGGAATGCTCTAGGAATCCTTGTAGAAGATCCTCTTGCCTACATTTTCCAGGCTGATAGATGTTAATGCATTAATGACTCATATTTTGTGGATTCGCCAAATATCACATTCTATCCACAAGAAATTCTGCCCCCGGATGTACAAAAGTAAGTGGGCCCTTTAATGATTATAGTTAATGTTAATACTATTGGTATTAGATGTACCCTTATTGAAACTAGTTCGTCTCTCAACATTTGTGGTATAGATCTACTACCTAAAATTAAAGTTGATTCTTCTTCCTTAGCTGCTTCTTCTCTATATATTCATGGATTTGATAATGTCAGTCAAAAATCCCTCAGCACAATAATCTTTCCTTTGTAGTTAGGCCCCGTTACCTTACCCACCTTGGTTAATGTGATGCCTGGCCCCTTACCTTATAATATTATTTTGGGGAGACCTTGGATTCATGCTATGGGTGTTGTAACTTCTACTCTACATCATTCTCTAAAATTTGTAGCAAACAATCAAGTGCTCACGGTCAAAGTTGACCTAGAAGTTGTTCACCTTTGTGAACTATCAGTTGTTGGTTAGGCTTCGATTGTTTCCACTCTTATGAATTGTATTTCATCTCTATCCTCTAATATGATGACATGTTCCTCAATGATACCCTTCGTAGAGGTTTTCCCCAAAGCAAATGTCACTAAAGAGGAGCCACCTAAAGAAAAATGTCCTAAGTCTTCCCCCTCTAATTCTTCTTCTAAATCAAATGCATTTCTTAGTGATGATTGATGATCCTTAGAATTAATCAAATTATTCATTGGAGAATACAAAGTGAATCCCATTCATCTTAAAATTTTGATAACCTCAAACACCTTTGTTAAGGAAATGGATGAGACTCCCATCGAGAAGGAAAGTTGTGATCCTATTTAGGAAACCAATCATTCCCCTACCGAGGAGGATAATCCTACTCTCGCTAAGGAGGTTAACATTCATGAATCGAATAAGGAAGATGGTTGTGGCCTTGTAGATACATTTGACGTCCATTGGTGGAATGATACTCTCTATGTAGAATCACCATCTTCTGAAGCTTTGCAAACACACTATGGTCCTGGATATAGGCTTGTTTCTCAATATGGTTATGGGTATAAAGGCCTTGGATGTATTGAGCAAGGAATTTAGGTCCCTATCTAGTTTAAGCCTCACAAGCATTATCTGGGTTTGGGATGCTTTGTTGAACAATCTAAGCAAAATCCTTGGTTAATATGATTTCAGTTGAACCTCTTAATTTGGTCCATCCCGAATTAATAGAGGATGCAGTGAAGGCCAAAGAAGTCTACTTAGATGTTTTCTCATTGGAGGAAGAACTAGAAGAATTCTTAGGTTCCTACTCTTTCTTTCCCTCCTTTCACCATAAATAGTGATTCCCATATCATTTGAGTAAACATGCATACTTTGGCGAATCTATTTTGAATATAGATAAGGAAGCCCCTCTATCAAATATAGATGATGGTGTCCTAATACTGCATCTTGAAGACCATAGTCCCCTCTTCAAGAGGGATATTTCTGAAGTTTTAATGGATCCTAAGTCTTCTGAAAAGGTGATTAAGATTGAGAAGTGCCTTTCTTTTGAGGAAGCTAAGGAGCAATTCGACCTTTTACGTTCTCATTCGAATATTTTCACTTGGTCATATGAGGACATGCTTGGTATTGATGAGTCTATAGTGGTTCACAATATTTTCTTATGTCTCGATGGCAAGCCTATTAAGAAAAAATCTGAAAGATCAATCCCAAGGTCATGTTGTTGGTTAAGACTAAGATAGTGAAGCTATTGAAAGCAGGCTTTATCCATCCAATCAACTATTTTCCTTAGATTTCGAACATTGTGCCTATTAGAAAACCTGATGGCCATATCCATATATGCATTGACTTTCGTGACCTTAATAAGGCTTCTCTTAAGGATGATTTTTTGTTTCCTAATATTGATATGATTTTGGACTCAACTACAATCCATGCCTTATTTTCCTTCATGGATGGCTTCTCGGGCTATAATTAGATTCGTATTAACCTAAAAGATCAGTATAAGACAACCTTTACTATCCCTTGGGGTTCCTTTTGTTATGTGGTCATGCCATTTGGGTTAAAGAATGTAGGAGAGACTTACCAACGGGAAATGACTTTAATCTTTCACAATTTCATTTATAAAATCCTAGAAGACTACATTGATGATATCTTGGAAAAATCCATAACTCATCAAGATCACATAGGGAACCTTCATCTTATTCTTGAAAGGATTTGACTCTATACGATGAGGCTTAATCCTCTTAAGTGTGTCTTTGGTGTGGACATGAGAAAACTTTTGGGATTCATAATTTCTCATCATGGAATTGAATTCAACACAAATAAGATCGATGCAATCATTAACATGCCTCCACCTAGGAACATTACTGAGTTGCAGAGTTTACAAGGGAAGATTTAGGAAATTTTTAGATTCATATCTCAATTGGATGATTGTACCCTTCCTTTTACTTGTCTATTAAAGAAGGATGTTCACTTTATATGGGATGAGGAGTGCCAGAAAGCTTTTGAGTCAATTAAAACTTATTTGGCCAATCCTCTTGTATTAATGTTGGCTATGGAGGATAGACTCTTTTTTCTGTACCTTATCGCATCACCATACACTTTGGCAAATTTTCTCCCTCAGTATGATGCTTCTAGGAGAGAAAGAGTGGTATACTACATTAGTCGTGTCCTAGTTGATTATGAAACTTGTTATTCTTCCATGGAGAAACAATGTCTTGCTCTCTTCTTTGCAACACAAAAGTTAAGGCACTATCTTCTTCATGCTGAAATGCATATTATTATGAAAAATGATCTTTTGAAGCATTTTTTTTCCAGTACCGACCTTGCTAGAAGGTTAGCAAAGTGGGTAATGTTTCTTTTTGAGTTTGACATAAAGTTTGTTACTCAAAAATTGATAAAAGGTCAAGCAGTTGTCGATCAAATGGCAGACACTCCCTCATCTCACTCCTTCCCAGGTTTGGACTTGTTCCCTGATGAGGATATTTTCACAATTAATCATGATCCTGTGTTGAAGATGTATTTTGATGGTGTGAGATTTCATACTAGATCTGGAGTGGGTGTGGTTCTAATCTTTCCCGAAGGTAAGCTGGTCCCTATCTCCTTTTGATTATAATTCACTTGCACCAACAACATTGTTGAGTATGAAGCCCTTATTTCTGGCTTGCATGTTGTGATTTCCTTAAACATAAAACATCTCCATATACATGGTGACTCTAAGCTTATTGTGAATCAGATTATGGGAACCTATCAAGCTAAGAAAAGTAAGTTGTCTCAATATCAATACCTTTCTTTGTCCTTAATCAGTTCTCCTATTTCATAATAGATAGTGTCCCTAGAAGGGAAAACCAACATTTGGATTCCATGGCAAGCGTTGCCTCCCTGGTACCTTCAGATAAAGATACGAAAGAATACCACTTTGTGGTTCACATTCTTGGATCTCCCACTATTTTTGACCAACCTGAACCCAATGCTCTCGTGTGTTCTCATGTGGACTCAAGAGAATGGTATTCCAAATTCTACAACTATCTAAAGACTAGAAACTTTCTTGATGATGCAACGAAAAATGATCGCACTCGTATACAAAAGCTTTTAGTCTGTTATGTTGTCCTGTCGGATTTTCTTTATCAATAATCTTATAATGGATTATCTCTTTGATTTCTTACTATAGTGGAAATACCCCTTTCCCTTAAGGAATCCCATTCGGGTTCTGAGGGTGGACATTTTGGTAGTAAATCCCTGGTGCAAAAATTGATTCACATGAGATATTTTTGGCAAATGATGGAACAAGATTCTTTCAATTTTGTTAAGAAGTGTCTACAATGTCAACAACATAGTCATCTTATTCATGTTCCTACCCAGGAGTTACAAAATTATCCTTCACCTTGGCCATTTGCAAAATGGGGGTTTGATATTATTGGAAAAATATCAACTCCTTGTTCTAAAGGAGATATCTTTATCATTACCACTATCGATTACTTCATGAAGTGGGTTGAAGTTGTCCTACTTCGATCCATGACAACTGAAGCTATTTATAGCTTTCTCTTAAATAACATCATTGCTCTCTTTGAATTTCCTTCTACCTTTGTTTCTGATAATGAAACACCATTCAAGAACAAGGAAGTGAAGCAATTTCTAGATAAATTTCATATTCGACATAGATTTTCTACACCATATTATCCTTAATCTAATGGCCAAGTAGAAGCATCTAATAAAACCCTTGAGCTCATTCTTCATAACATGGTGAATAAACATGGTAAGGATTGGCACATTCAATTTACATATGCTTTGTGGGCCTATCACACAAGTGTTTGTAGGACGACGAGAACAACGCCTTACAACCTAGTGTACGACACCAAAGCTATCATGCCTTTAGAGTTGGAAATTTTGTCTTTGTGAGTTTCCCTTAAAGGATTAATTGATGATGAAACTTACCAATCTAATCATTTACATTAGCTCAGGATGCTCGATGAGCGCCGATTATAGGCCCTCAACCATTTTAAATCTTATCAATGATTGTTACCTAAATAGTATAATCAAGGTGTTATTCCTAGAACTTTCAAGGTAGGTGACCTAGTTCTCTATGAGAATCAGAGAAATGTAAATGTGTCACTTGATCAAAAGGGGAATTTGTTGGAAGAATGAAGACGAATGGATAACTATACAATGATGTGTTGTCATTGATGTCACCATGTTATACAAGTTGTGACTACAAGACTAAGTCAGTGTTTGATCCGATATTTTGGTTCGGTAGCTGAACTGGTATACAATTTACACCCTATGATATTTTGGTCTGCAATCCTCCGTAGTTAATAGTTGCTACTTGCGGTTTTGGGAAATAGTTTATGGATATTGAAAGCATGTATGTTCATAATCTCTCATGCTCTAATGCTCATATGGTGTATCGGTATTGTTCTATTGATTGTATTTTTCTATTAAGCCTATCTCTGGCTGACTTCATGGATAATTGGTGATATGGTGAATTAATTTTTGTGCAGATAAATGTGCAACCTATCTTAGGTCTATGTCGACATGATAAAGTGTGCTACACATTTTGATTTATTGTCTAGAAATATTTTTTGAATGCCTGAAGCCAACAGTTGGTGTTTTTGGTAAACAAGGATTACATCTAATTAGGCCAACCTAATTAATGCTTGTGGATGGATCGAGTATATATGTTGGATAGTTTTGAAGATTAAAAAGGAGAAGAAAAAAAGAGAGAGTGAGGAATGAAACTGATGTGAATGTGAAGAAGTGTGAAAATGATGAAGTGTGTTAAGTCAGTCTATTGAGCATCACTGGAACTATATCAACACTTGTTAGGTGCACTCTCATCAGTTCATTTTGGCTATGAAGCCAATTTTGTTTTGTAATCCTTTTGCAGGAAGTGAGCCTCCTTGTGTAAGCAGTGAGCTTTTGTATTTGGACAGTGAGTCCTATTCTGGGCAGTGAGCCTTATATATTAGGTTTTGGAACTACTTTATATTGTGAGTTAATCCTCACCGTGGTTTTTCCCTAATTGGGTTTTCCACGTAAAATTTGGTGTTCATTGTGTTGATTTTACTCTCTGTTATCTGCATTTCATTTCATGCTTAATAACAAAATAGTGTGGTTGTGAAGTTGATAAGTGTTAGGAGTTTTATGTTTGAATTTGGTGACAATTGATTCACACCCCCCTCTCAGTTGTCCTGTGCATTTTAACAATTGGTATTAGAGCTTTGGTTCCTTTGTGAAGGGCTTAACCGCTTGAGGAGGATCCTGAAGGTTGATCAAATGGATGATAAAGAAGAACTGCAGACTGCACTTGAAGTTCTTGATAAGGTTAAAAATGAAAATAGAGACTTGAAAGAAAATATAGATGAAGCAAATGAATGTATCCGAAAATTGAAAGAGCAACTGAAGAAATTCAAGGAAAGACATGGAGAAGTGAGTGAGCAGCAGAAACAAGAGATCATCGGAGTAAAAGTGCTTGTAGAAGAAAAGAAGAGAATTAAAGAATGTTTGAACACAATGGTGCAAAAAAAGTCTGATGAATGCACTCAACTTGACCAAGAGGTAGTAAACTTGAAAGTAGAACTGGAGAAGGAAAAAATCTGTGAGAACAATTTCAAGTCTAGATCTGACAAGCTTGAAGAACTACTTGCAGGACATAAAACAAGTAAAGACAAAGGTGGCTTGGGAAATGAATCAGGTATAAGCTCAAAGGACAATCAAAAGACTAAAGATAAAGGGAAGCATAAAGGAAATTCAAGAAACTTTGCAAGGAAACAGCCTATGAGACAGCCTAATGCACAAAGATATCCCTCTTTCAAAGGTGTCTATTTTTCATGCAACAAATTTGGTCACAGGGCAACATAATGCAGGAGTAAGATGAATCATTTTTCTGGATCCTTCTCTGGACAATGTTTTTCATGTAAGAATTTTGGACATAAAGCCATTGAATGCAGATCTCAAGTGAGAATGATCAATCAAGTGATGATGAATAGATTTAATGGAGGCAGAATGAATCAATCCTTTAATGGCTACTACTATACCTGTAACAAATTTGGACACAAAGAAAATTAATGTAGATCAAAGATTAATGGAGGTCAGATTAATCAGAAAAGTGTTGTCTGGTATAATTGTAACAAAATTGGACATATGTAAAAAAGTTTTCAAAAGTAAGAAGGGAAATCAGTCTGCTCCGGTAGAGAAGAATGAACCGGTAAAGAAAATTTTACAAAGAAGAAGTGAAGCAAGAGATGAATAAGATATGGAGGAAGAAAGAAGAAGAGCCAGAGATGACAGGTGTGTCTATGCCCTCATCTAGTATTAGAAATTCCTCTGAGAATAAGACCTAGCATGGTCTTAGGGGGAGCATTAACAAAAAATTGTACAAACCCCTTGGATAAATGGCATGTCAGATTTTGGCATGAGAATATATTGCAAAGAATGAATAGGCAGAGGTTTTGGAAAAGAAATCGGAAGAAAACATGATGGCATGTTCTTTTTCTGATTGATTTAGGGTTTACAATTCTGAGAAATAAGGGTTTTATCATCTTTTTGAAGTCTGCCACATTTAATACGAATTAGGGAAAATTGATGATGTATAAAGTAAAATTCGTAAATCTCTTTGATCACATGTGCACTCAAAGAGTTTGAAAGGCATCTTGGAGTGATCTCAAATAAATTTGAAGAAGTTTGAAGGAATTATTATGGACATTCAAGAATTATTTCTCTTTACAAAGGGAAAGAAGGGAAAAGGAAGAAGTTTTGATTGAATGATAACGAATTCATGAGAGATAAGCATGAAAATGGATAGAGGATCATGTGGCAACATTCCACTGAAGTTGAAAAGTGTTGAATTGGAAGAATTTGATCATAGGAAAATAAAGGAAATGGAACTGGAGATTAAGATGAATGAATTATAGAGCATAAAAACCCTAGGTATAGATTTATGGGGAGAATTTCCCTAGTTTGCAGATAAAGAATTCATCTTGTTCTTATTAAGTCGATTCAAGAATGGCAACATTATGTTGGAAAAACCCTACCTGATCACAAAGGAAGCCATCAAAGCGATTACTGGTTTATGCAGTGTTGGGGACCTCCCTGGGAAGAAAACTGTGAAATACAAAGATGCAGAGGAACTTACTAGAATTGAAAAAGACCCTTGTGCTCTATTGATAAAAACTCTTATGGATTCCACTGTAAGGTATGTTGCGTACGACATTTCCTATAAAATCTATTTCAGAAACCATGAAGGTTCAACTTCGGCTATTGTTGTGTATCTTGCACACATGATGGTTAAGGAAAACAAGCAGTTTGATATGTGTAGCCTATTACTGGAAAACCTAACTGAGAATGCTCGAATGTCATTGATTGAGGGCTATCCTTTTTGGTTTGGATCTTTCCTTATATGTTTGAAATTTTACTTTTTGAGCTCGCTACTGGGAAGAGAGAATGTTGAATGGGAATATGGTATTCCTATTGGAAAACAAGTTTATAGATATTTGGAATCATTGGTGGATAATTTAAGTGTTTTTAGAACCTATTTCGCATCCCTAAAGATGAATCTGTGCTCTGATATCTCAGTACCTAGTCAGTTTGAAGTGGGTTCATCCTCTAGTAAGAAAGAGTTGGAAGTTATCATTGGTGAGTCCCCTCCGGAATCTAAAAGAAGGAAAACTTTTGTAACAAATGTCTTGGAAGAAAAGAAGAATGAAGAAGAATTTCTTTTTGGATCTGACTTATTTGATCTAAAGGATATATGGATGATGCTAGACAAGGGTGAAATGAAGAAGATTGGTGAAATTTGGAATGCATACTCTTCGATTAAGAGGCTTAAAATTGATGGTGTACTAGTTGATTATTTTCTCAATAGAGGTGTCTCAGTTTTAGATGTGTTTGATTCTTTGCCAGATGATCTAGTAGAGATTATTGAAGAGAGAACATTGTTGGAAAGACCCGAAGGCCATAAGTTAAAAGCTATGGTTGAAAGAAGATGTACCAAAGCCAATCAAGTGTTATCTAAACATATGAATGAGACAAGAGAATGCATCAAAGAAATATCTTACATCTATAGGTATTGTCTCTGGTGGTCAACAATTGTTGACATTTTCATAAGCAAAATTCATGCCATCGAATATGAGATGAATAGTATTGGAAAAAGTTTTGATTTCTTTAAAGACAAGGATGAAAAATAGAAAATAAGAGTTGGTGAATTGCAAGTGGAGTTGTTGATTACTCAAAGGAAAAGAGAAGATATGGTTAAAACCTTCTGGTTGGTTAAGAAACTTACTGAGGTCCGGTTGGATCATCTCTCTGAAATACTCTCTGACACAGAAGATTGTGAATGTCAATGTCTGTCTTTGGACCAGACATCCTCTTTTATGAAGTTATCTTTATTGGATGGTATGAGTGCAAGAATTAATTTGGTTGTGCTTTCTTGGAAAAGGATTCTTCCAATCATAAGAGACAGGTACAAGAAAATCTTTCATGTAAAAAGTGTCATTTTCACTTGAATGTTTGAAATGGGGAGTTGAAATCACCTTTGTATATACCATACACATTCTATTTTTTTGGTGGCCCTTTTCCATTGATGTCAAAGGGGGAGAGAAGAGTACCTTTAAAGGAGTAAAAAGGAAAATGATGATAAAGGAAAAGAATGTTGTTTTTGTAAAATTTTGGCACATGTTACCATCAATGACAAAGGGGGAGATTGTTGGAAGAATGAAGAAGATAGTTTTGTGCTATCATTGATGTCACAATGTTATAAAAGTTGTGACTTTAAGACTAATTCAGTGTTTGATCCAGTATTTTGGTCTAATATCTGAACCGGTATACAGTTTACACCCTTTGGTATTTTGGTACGCAATCCTTCGTAGTTGATAGTTGCTACTTGCAATTTTTGGGAAATAGTCTATGGATATTGAAAGCATGTATGTTCAGAATATCTCATGCTCTAGTGCTCATATGGTGTATTGGTATCGTTCTGTTGATTTCATTTTTCCTATTAAGCCTATCTCTAGACACATTCATAGATAATTGGTGATGTGGTGAATTAGTTTTTGTGTAGATAAATGTGCAACCTATCTTAGGTCTATGTCGACATGATAAAGTGTGCTACACATTTCGATTTATTATCTGGAAAGATTTTGTGAATGCCTGAAGCTGACAGTTGGTGTTTTTGGTAAACAAGGATTGCATCTAATTAGGTCGACCTAATTAATGCTTGTGGATGGATCAAGTATATATGTTGGATAGTTTTGAAGATTAAAAAGGAGAAGAAAAGAAAAAGAGAGTGAGGAATGACACTAATGTGAATGTGAAGAAGTGCGAAAATGATCAAGTGTGTTAATTTAGTCTATTGAGCATCACTGGAACTATATCAACACTTGTTAGGTGTACTCTCATCAGTTAATTTCGGCTATGAAGCCAATTTTGTTTTGTAATACTTTTGCAGGCAGTGAGCCTCCTTGTGTAAGTAGTGAGCTTTTGTATCTAGAAAATGAGTCCTATTCTAGGTAGTGAGCCCTTTGGCAGTGAGCCTTATATATTTAGTTTTTGAACTACTTTATGTTGTGAGTTAATCCTCACTATGGTTTTTCCCTTATTGGGTTTTCCGCATAAAATCTAGTGTTCATTGTGTTGATTTTACTTTTTGTTATCTACATTTCATGTTCATACTTAATAATAGAATAGTATGGTTGTGAAGTTGATAAGTGTTAGGAGTTTTATGTTTGAATTTGGTGACAACTAATTCACCCCCCCTCTCAATTGTCCTACACCTTTTAACAAAGTTTTGGTCCTAATTGGTTAGGCCCTTACATTGTCATCTTTGTGTATGATTTTTGTGCATATGGATTTTCATCTATAGATGGGATGCCTCTAAAAGAACCTATTAATGCAATGCATCTTCATCGATACTATGCATAGTGTTTATGTGTCACATGTGTGACATTCACTCCTTGGGGTCGCAATGCTACATGTCTTGACATTCCTTTATTAACACATAATAAAAAAATTATGTAATGATGTAACCACGTGTGTGTGAGAGAGACATACATATGTGTGTTTCTACTATGCTATGTATCCATGCATTACATTACATCTTTTGGTTAGGCAATTAGATCATCATTGTATTTAATTAACATACATCCATACATATAACAACTATCACATAAAAATACATGAAAGAAAGAAGCATACACATAAAAAACACCATGATGTTGGAACCAAAATCTCATGTATATATATATATAAATATCAATGTCATGTACATGTATCATGCCACAGTTGTTAAAAAATGAGTGGTTATATATATGTGTATCAAATGTCTATACATCTAAAATGATCTACAAAATATAGAACATCACTACAAAAATGATATACAAAATGGGCTCTCTAAGCCTTGGGAATGTGGCTCCCTGAGCCCTTTGGGTCTAGAGGTTGCTGAAATTGAGGTTGAATAATGGAAACAGAGCGAGCCCTCTGTGACTGAGAAAAAAAAATCATTGTGAAAAATACTCGAATCTCTCCCTCAAGGGAGGCTATGTGGATCTCTACTACCCTAAGCACATCCCAAAGCTGATAATCCCTCAATGGCTACCTTGCGAGGTCATCAAGTTGGCTCTGAAGAGCATCACATGCCTGCTCAACACCCTCTGCTCTCATCATAGCCACATCTCACTTAGCTAGGGTGACTCGCATCTCTGGTGAGACTTGATCTCTTTGTCCCCAGGTAGTGGTGACATTAGATGTCATTTGTACAACCTCCACCCATGCCTCTTCATATGCCATCCTTAGACACACGACCAACTCGGAGAGTGGGGCATGTCACCCTGCTATGATTGGCCGATAAGTGTCAAGGATGAGGCCCTAGACTGGCATGACAAGGGACACATTTGATATGCACTAAGAAAAGAGCCCAATCTATCCCTGTGTTTCCACTGCAACCACAAAGAGAAGAGATGTATTAGTACCACATGATGTATATACATAAAACTAAAGAAAAACATATATACATAAGATGAAAAATGGAAGTACTGAAATAAAATGACATAGTGTAACTGCTATACCTTGGTCCCTTGGCTACCAATGTGGGTCTAGAGGTGGTGCAATGCTAGGTCCCACACTGCCCACCTCTAGTGTTGCTCCCAATGTCACTAGAGCCATTGTAAGATCAACAACATGATCTGGTGACATAGATGAAACTAGGACTATGGGTGGGGGAGAAGACATCCTCCACCATCGCCCTGTTCTTGCCTTTGCTACTACCTCCTCCTCACCCTCCTATTTTTACTACTCTCTGCCTCGATCTACTCACCTCCACCTCACCCCTAGTGGTGCCTCTCCCTGAGGGCTAGGATCCCCTTGGGGGCATTTACTAGAAAAATGGGAGCAAGACCGTGTGCCTCCCACTAGTCTTGGTAACCTCTCACCACTCCTATATTTTCAATGGTTGCATCTTCAAAAGGTATTGATCATTGACATCATCATTAGAAAGGAAGATGTCAGCGATGGTGGGCCGTTGATGATCGCACAGTCGAGTAGCACTCCTCATGACCCAAGCATAAGATGGAACCACAAGGGGGATGGGATAAATGTGTCCATGCTTCCACATGACTCGAGTCCAATAGTAAGGAATAATCACAAAATATATGTGACCTAGGAGAAAGATCGTATTGTAGGTTCCTCAGGAACCTGCCATAATTCACCCAATAGAAAAAATAGTGAGGCCGCCACTTGACCTAGCTAGGCTGCAAAGTGTCAAACTGTAGCTGCTAGAACTATACGTCTCCATACCTCCACTGTCAAATATGATCATACCAATGAGCCATGGATACTGAATAATCTCGCACCTGAGGATACCCCTCAAGTCATGTACATGTAATGTGGAAAAAGGCCAACACCTGTAGCAGGTGCATGCTATCAAGCTCCAAAACTCATAATGCATGTACCTGACTAGATCATGGTGCAAGTGTGAGAGCATGCTATACCCCCCTGCGAACACCATCATGTGCTTCTCCATCTCTCAAATAGTATACACGAGGCCCCTATGCAGGTGAGAGCCCTGTGCATCTATAGTGACCTGAGTGGCCATTGTGATAACCAAAACTGATCATAATAAGGGCACAACAGCACTACCCTGCTCGAACCAGTGCATGTAGATATGGCTAGTCCCATCGCCACTGTTAGTGTAGCTTGAGCAGTTTTTAATCTTGTTGCGTCGCTCCCAAGCAGAGCGTGTATCATCAATTATGACTCTCTTCCCATAGATGGGAAGACCGAGGATGCGATAAAAATCCTCTAATGTGATAGTCATCTCACCTTTTAGGAGGTGAAAAGTCGAGGTGGTCGAGTCCCACCACTCCATCAGTGCCATGAGCATCTGATCATGGAAGACCATCTCTGGCATCCAATAAATCTACTAGACTCACCCACCATAGAAGCATCTCATTTGTATTTGATAAGCATTGATGTTGATCTCAAACAAGGTGAAGCACTTTCCCATTGGGATGCTCCCTCATCTCCAAGTAATCCTACAAAAGAAAAAAATATTTAAGTTAGAATATGTGTAGATAGGGAAAAATCAATAGGTTTAATGTGTTGAAAACAACAAAATAAATAAACCCTATCAAGCACCATGAAGCACACACTAGAATGAAAATGCAAATAAACAAAGAACATGCAAACCAATTTTCAAACTAGACTTGATTGACCTCCATGGATCTTCTCCACCTACATAAGAATGCAATATTTTGAAGGTTGATTGTTGAAGGAATGTTGATTGCTCAATTCAGCAGCATAACAACACGACGAAAGTGATAGATGGAGATGGATGGAAGATTGAAGAATGATTTTGACAACATAAGGATGTCTCAAGAATTAACCCTCCTAAATGGATTGTGAGAGGTTGTATTTATAGATCCTTGATGTGGATGGAGATAAAATTTGATAAGATTCGATAAGGATTTGATTTTTTGTTTTATTTGATCAAGGAGGAAATAAAACAAGATAAGATAAGATGTGAAAAGATAGAAAGATTTTGATTCTCTTTTAAAGGAAATAAAAAAAGATAAGATAAGATGTGAACAAATAGAAAGATTTTGATTCTCTTTTAAAGGAAATAAATCCTAAAAAAATGAGAAGGATAATTGATGAATTATCTAATTAAATAAATTAATTAGATACACATGAGTTTCAATTTTGGAAAGAAAGCAAAAAGATCTTTTTAAGATTTTATTAATTAAATAAATATTTGATTTATTTAATTAATGTTGAATTTATGATTTCATCAATTAAATAATATAAATTATTTAATTAACATTAGAATAATTAATAGAAATTATTTAATTAATTAAATAATATAAATTATTTAATTAACATTAGAGGAATGGATGGATTATGCATAGGAAGGGAATAAATGAAATTAGTCAAATAAATAAGATTTATTTAACTAATTAGATGATGACATGGGTACCTAGGGAAAAACATACTACAAGATGTCTAAATGATGCAATGTTGTGACAAAATGTTGTAAGAGGACATTTTTGGGTGTCTACATTTTCCCCTCTTTGAGATGATGTTCGAGATGATTGTTATGAAATAACTTGCACAATAGAAGAATATGATAAATATATGATGCAAAAATGATAATAAAGAAAACAAGCCACTTGGGGGAAAACCCCCAAAATATATGAGGAACACACACCTCCTATATATACCTATTTATGCCAAGGATATCACCTAGGCCGACTTAGACACACCTATATAAGACTTAGGCCGACCTAAACAACTAAATAACAATATACTAATGATAATATGATTTAATACAGAGTTAAGATAGCCACAAGCTGACTATTCATAACCCGATGTACAATAATATTAAGGGCGTAGCATGCCCCCCTTCTTCAAAGAAACATTGTCCTCAATGCTATTCAAGTTTGGAAACTTTTGAATGAACTCCTCGTCTTCCCATGTGGCATCTTCAACCGGTAACTTCTTCCATTGGATGAGATACTCAGTGATAGTTCTATTCCTCAGCTTCTTTGTGCGTGTTTGATGAATGCACTCTGGTTCCAAAATGATTCTTCCTTCTTCATCTAGCTCGGGAAGTGTTGTTTGAGTGGGAATATTATGCTCAATTACCTTCTTCAAACAAGAAACATGAAAAACTAGATGTATCTTTGTTGTTGGTGGCAACTCAAGCTTGTAGGAAACACTACCAATCTTCTGCATGATTTGGTATGGACCATAACACTGTGGAGACAACTTATTATTCTTTCTTTGCTGCTTTAGTGAGATTCACTTATAAGGCTACAATCGCAAGAAGACCCAATCCCCAACTTCAAAACTTCTTTCACTACGATGTTGGTCTACCTGTTGTTTCATTCAATTTTGTGCCATGGCTAAATTCTCCTTGAGTCTTGAAAGTACTTGTTGTTGATGAAGCAAGTGGTCTTCTACTACCTGAACTCTTGGGGACACCTTAATTGATGATGTGATGGAAGGAGGATGATATCCATAAAGTGCCAAAAATGGAGACATTTTTTATGAGATATGAAAAGAAGTGTTATACCACCATACCGCAAGTGGTAGCTAATCTACCCACTGAGACTGTTTCTCTGAAGTGAAACAACATAGATATCCTTCCAAAAACTTATTAACAACCTCTGTTTTCCCATCTAATTGAGGGTGGTATGAAGAGCTAAGGGCCAATTGAGTACCCAAACATGAGAATAAATCTTTCCAAAAGTGACTAGTGAAGATAGGATCACGATCACTAATAATAACTTTAGGTGTACCATGTAGCTTTTGGATATTCTCCAAAAAATATTTAGCCACTACACTTGTTGTAAAAGGATGTGCTAATGCAATGAAATGTGCATATTTAGTGAGCCAATCAACTACCACCATGATGACATTATGACCTTTAAATTTGGGAAGCCCTGTGATGAAGTCCATGGATACCTCTTCCCCACACTGGCTAGGAATAGATAAGGGTTGCAAGAGACCTGGTGTCTTAATTTTCTCCCCTTTATGCCTTTGACACACCAAACATTCAGCCACAAATTTTTGAACATCACCCTTTAGCCCCTCCCAAAAGAAATATTGCTTGACTCGATGATATGTCTTCAAAAATCCTGAATGACCACCCACTGGAGACTCATGCAACTCTATGAGAATCTTGATTTTAAGGTTGGAATTCTTGTAGAGATACAAACGCTCTTTATACCAAAGAGTATCTCCCTTCCAACAAAACTTATCTGAACTACTAGGATCACTTTTTAATTGCTCGATGAGATTACTAGTCGCAACATCATTTTTCCACTGCTTTGGCTTCCTCCACCCAATTTTCTTGTATTGAAAGGGCACACAATAAGGCTTCATCTTTCTCATCCTTGAAAGTGCATCTGCTACAATATTTTCCTTCCCTTTCTTATATACAATCTCAAAGTCATATCCCAACATCTTAGTGACCCATTTTTGTTGCTCTTCTAAGATAGTCATTGTTCCAAAAAATATTTTAGGCTATCATGATCTGTCTTAACCTTGAAATGTCTACCCAATAGATAAGGCCTCCATTGTTTCACTGCATGGAGTATTGCTAGCATTTCCTTCTCATAAATAGGTTTTAGTTGATTCTTACCTTTTAATTGATGACTTTCAAAAGAAATTGGTCGACCTTCTTGCATGAGCATTGCTCCTATCCCATTTCTAGAAGCATCACATTCCACAATGAATCTTTGGTGAAGCCGAGGGTGTTCAGAGTTGTACACATAGCCTCCTTCAATCTCTGTAAATGTTGTATTGGAAAAATTCATTCCAATGAAAAGAATCCTTCAATAGAGGGTGGGAGAGGTGCTGCTATACTACCATAATTCTTCACAAATCTCTTATAGTAACTGGCCAATCCCAAGAACCTCCTCATTTAATGGTTTTGAATAGGCCATTCCATGATAGCCTTAATTTTGTTAGGGTCCACCTTTACTCCTTCATGTGAAACTATGTGTCCCAAATACTCCACCTCTGTAAGACCAAAAGCACACTTGGATGGCTTAGCATAGAGTTTATGATCTTCAAGCATTTGTAATGCTTGGTCCACATGTTGCAAATTTTCTTCCCAAGTCTTGCTATAAATTAATATATCATCAAAGAATACTAACACAAACTTTCTCAAGAACTTCTTAAAAATGGAATTCATCAAACTTTGGAATGTAGATGGTGCATTGGTAAGACCAAATGGCATCACCAAAAATTCATAATGACCCTCATGAGTCTGAAATGCTGTCTTACAAATATATTCCTCCTTAATCCGAATTTGGTGATAACCAGATCTAAGATCTAACTTGGTAAAAAACATAGCTCCATTTAATTCATCTAGCAAACCATCAATGACTGGAATTGGAAACTTATCTTTAATGGTGTACATGTTGAGCACTCTATAATCTAAACACATGCGCCAAGTATCATCCTTCTTGCATACCATCACCACAGGCGAGGAGTAAGCACTTTGGCTATGCCTGATGATTCCTGCCTCTAGCATCTCTTCAACAATCTTTTCTATCTCACTCTTTTGTATGTGTGGATACCTGTAAGGCCTGATGTTCAGTGGTTGGCTCCCCTCGACTAATCAGATGGCATGATCAAGGATCCCTCCTTAGGAGGAAGTCCCTTAGGCATATCTCCAAGAACAACCGAGTGACGATCAATTATAGCTTGCAAATCTAGATGAGTAGGAGTATTAGATTGAGAGACTTCTAATGAACATAGTTGGGCCACAAATCCATCCACTCCTTTCTTAAGCAACTTTTGCATTTGATGAGAGCTTACCATTTGTGGAGATTTTTCCTTCAACCCCCTTAGCTCTACTATCCTTCCTTCCAATTGAAATCTCATGAATAGTTCTTGGAAGTTCATCTCAATTGTTCCTAATGTAGTAAGCCATTGTACTCCCAAAACAATATCTGCTGCACCCATGGATATCGCATACATTGGGGTATCAAGTTGATAATCTCCCATGGATAATTTAATGCTATGACACTTCCCTGAACAACTAACTGTACCACTATTTGCAATCAAAACCTAAAACTCTGGAGTTGGATATATGAAAAAATTTTAGATGAGAAGCAACTTTTGTTGATGAAATTACATGAGTACTACCTAAGTCGATCAACATTGTTACCTTCTGCTTCTTTAAGAACCCCAACACCTTGAGAGTTTGTGGAGAACTGAAACCTGAGAGTGCATGACAAGAAATGATTGGTTGAGAATCATGTGATCCCTCATTTGACTCCCTTTCATCTTCTAGTATGGGTTCCTCCCTTTCTTCCCCTCATTGGGACCTTCAATATAAAACAATTTCTTTTCACTACATTTATGTCCTCGAATCGTGATTTTGCTATCAGACAATCTGAAACACAAGCCTTTTGCTCTTTTCTCCTCAATTTTTGTGGAGTTAACTTAGTAGGTTGTGTTGAATATCCTCTTCCTCACATTAGCCCCTTTGGTTTCTTAGGAATCAAATACTCTCCTCTACCTCATAAGATAAAAGACTCATTTATGGAACTAGGGCTAACATGCATCTCATGTTGAATGTGATCCTTGAGACCACCTACAATACTCCATTCAAGTTTTCCTCCTCAGAATTGTATCCACCCTTAAGGATAGATTTTGGAATTAAGTAACATAATCCTTAACTGATCATGATTGTTGAAGCTTAGCTAGCTGGTTGAAGAAGTTGTCTATGACACTATTGCTATATTGTGCTTGGAGTTCCTCTGTAAAAATTGACCATGAGACAGTGAGCCCCTTTTTTCTTCGATGAGTGCAAAGCCAATGATACCAAAATGAAACTTACTTGGTTCCTAGATATAAGGAAGCTGACGGACCTTTTGTCCATTTGGGACGGTGTACTTCCAAAAAAATTCTCCATCTATTTCATCCATGTTAGAGGATCCTTACCATCTAACCTATGATATCCACCTTTTGGAAATAAATTCCTAGATCCCATATGAGTACCTTTTAAAGTTTGTGTTAGTAGTAGCTGACCTAGAATTTTCACCTTGGCCACTTGAGAACTCCTTTCTTGATTCAGCCATGTAGGTGCTTAACATGTTTCGTATGTCCGATATATCTCCTCTTAGGTCACACATATCCATCTTAATTGAGGAAATTTCTTCCTTGACCTTATTGATTTCCTCATTATGAGTAATATCCTCAATTGTTTCACCATCCTTATCAGGAGTCTTCCCTGGAGTGACATTCTTTTTACCCCTTGTTGCAGGCCCCGACATGATGAAAACCACTAATGTTGAAATAAATCATACAAATGAAACTTAAATTCTCTCAAATTTTACTGTAATCTCCTTTATTATGTCTTCAAAAACCCAATAAAAATTAGACTCCAATTCAACAAGATGTGCAAGATATGTAGATTCCAAAAAAATAGTGTAGAAACCCTAATTCTGCAATAATTCTCTTAATTATGCTCCAATTCTTCTAAAATCTGGACTGTAGCTTCTTCAATATGTTCTTCAAAAACCCTTTAAAAATCAAAAAAGAATTTTCCAAAATCTGAAAGATATGCTCTTCCCAAAATCGCCTCTAAAATTGAGAAAAACCTTGCCTCTATGGTGCCAAGATCATGCTCTGATACCACTTGTTATGAAATAACTTGCACAATAGAAGAATATGATATGGAATATGCTGCAAATACTTGATAATAACTAAGAATAACAAGCCACTTTGAGGGGGAAACCTCCAAATATCTCTCATGAGAACACACTTCACACTTGATGATGAAATAAGACTCACAACCTCCTATATATACCTATTTATGCCAAGGATATCACCTAGGCCGACTTAGACACACCTATATAAGACTTAGGCCGACCTAAACAACTAAATAACAATATAATAATGATAATATGACTTAATACAGAGTTAAGATAGCCACAAGCCAACTATTCATAACCCGATGTACAATAATATTAAGGGTGTAGCAATGATATTTGTGTCATGTAACATCATTTCAATGAAGCTAAGGTATGGATAGAGGAAAATGGATGATGATATCAAAATGGGATGATGATGGAATGATGATGCCCCCTCGAGAGGATAGGTGGGTTGGAAAAACATGGGTAGGCTCTGGAAATGAAAGGGATGGGTCAAGAACTAAAGATGAAGGAATGGATAGAAGAAGTGAAGGATGCATTATGTTGCAATGAAAGTGAGCAACCATGATGTTTGATTTAGTACTAGAAGTTATGCACCAAAATATAAGAACCAAGGTGACGATTTGTCTCTTGCCCCAGTGTAATACAACCTTGTCTAGATGTATGAGGAGGTAGACTTAGAGCATTAAAGTCCTAATGCACAAAAGGTATGATGTGACCTTAGATGCAAAGGATAGTGCAAAGAGCTACTCCAACATACACAAGATATGAATATTAGCTGGAATGATATAGATTTGATACAAATGCAAGATAAAATGATAACACACACAAGCAAGCAAGCAAGCAAGCATGCACAAATGATACAAAAACAAAGAAGGAATTGCCCTTGTCAAGCTGTAAACCGATGATTAATTGAATGATTGATGATGATGATGATGATAGTGTTGTCATTGTGGGGAATGATATATCCCTAGATCAACACAAGGATGATGGATAATTAACTGAATGACTTGGATTGGTGATGATAGTGTTGTCATTGCGGGGAAAGACATATCCCTAGATCAGCACAAGGATGATGATAATTGATTGATTGATTGGGTTTACAAGATAAGGATCAAGACCAAAGGATGTGATTGGATAATTTGACAAAATTGATCGACTTGATTGGTATGGATCAAGGATTGGCTTGCATTTGGATTATTGCGTGGATTTATTAGATTGAGTTGATTGGATGAAATGGTTTTGATGAAGATGATTGATTTGGTTGAATGGTTGGATGATTGGATTGAGGTGAGGGATTGAATCGATGAAATTGGAAGAAGTAATTAGATGGATTGATTTTATTGCTTGGATTTTTGTTGTCTATTTGATTTTTTTTGTATTTTTGGGGATATTTTGATTTTTTCGTATTTTCAGAATATTTGATTTTTTTGGATTTTTTGAAATATTTTGATTTTTTGGATTTTGAAATGTTTTGATTTTTTTGGATTTTTGGGGATATTTTATTTTTATTTTTTTAAAATGTTTTTATTTTTTTGGATTTTTGAAATGTTTTGAGGTGTCAAAGGATGAAAATTTGAGTAGCCTTTGTGCTAGATACCAATGACAAGGGGAAAACCAAGTCTAGGTGCAAGGAGATAGATGGGATTGATGGATGAAAGAGTGGGTGATGGGATAAGGGATAAAAGGCTCATGATAGATGGATGGATGGTGAGGATAGGTCATAGTGAATGTAATGGATGTATGCATCATAAGAGAGCAAGGATGTGATCTCCAAAGACTATGTCACATAGGAATAACATGCCCCATTCTAGGTACAATACTTAGGATTTTTCATGACAAAGCTTATGAGAATAGGATAATGATAGGCTTGTTTGGAAGGATGAGGTATGTCAAGAGATACCCAAAAAACATGTTTCAACATTTTTCCCCTATGTCTTCATCAAGATGAAAAGGAGAACGGTGGATAAGTGGACTTAATATGATAGGTATGTATCATGGCTAAAGATGGTAGGTAGGATGGAAATGACAAGACATGAAAATGATAGGTTAGATAGATAAGACATTGTGCCCCCAAGTGTAAGTGACATAGAAGATCAACCTACACATGACGCCTGTTTGCCAGGTTTTCATCATGGTACTTATCTAGGGTGCCTGTTTACCAGGTTTTCACCGTTGGACGAAGGGATTTCTCTTTACTTTTTTTTTTATTGAATTTTCTTAGACAAAAGGGGAATATGGATAGGAGGGACTCAAGTGTCTAGTTCCATGAAAGGTGATAGTCCCGCTAGAGATGGATGTCATTGCATGGACCATGTCAAATGTCATTATGCTCATAGATGTTGGTAAGGGATGACATGAAAGGGAGATGGAGTAGGTAGATGAGGGATAATGACATGGATTATGGAGGAAAATAGTGGATTATGTTTTGGATTATGTAGGGAAGATGATAGGGATTATATAGGACTTATGCAAAAGATGAATGAGGAGGCTTAGCCAAAAGCATGGACCATAGGAAGATGGTGGGGGAGATATGTAGGATAATGGGTTAAGGGTGAGGAGATGGAGGTATGTGGAATTGTTGTGAAATGGAAGGGAACCATGACCAATGGTTGCACACACTATGATAAATGTTGAAGCTTTTGATGTGGATGGGGTGTAGGAAGCAATGGGGATGTTTTCTTAGGAGGTGGTGGATGTAGTGCTTTTGGTACCCACATAGACTTAGTATTTTTATGAATTTTATTTTGCTTGTGGGTTTTAGGAATTTGAGACTTTTGAATGGAATGAGAATGTGGGGTGGAAGTGGATGGTTGGGATTTTTGTGATGTAGATGCCTCATTGACTTGCTTTACTTTTTCTTAGGGACCCACACCAATTTAGTTTTGGCCTTTACTTTTGGAGGTATGGGCTTATATAACTTTTTAGATGGATTTTGCTTTGACATTTTGCATTGATGCCCTAAGGCATGAGGATTTTTAGAATTTTTTACTTTATAAGTAGAGGCATTTAAATTATTGCTTTTGAATCCCATGGGTATGGTGGAATGGGTGGAAGCTTCATGTTTATACAATGTGTGCATTGATTGGTCATGATTAAGATGTTTAGAGGGTTTATGGGTAGATGAATAAGGGGATTGTATAATGGTGATATTAGGTGTGGGGAGTAATGGAGGTAGACTATTTGGAGGGATATTAGGAGTTGGAAGAAATGGTGGAAAATTTGATGGTGGTAGGTGTATGGTCACATGCTTTTGAAATTTGTAGGATGATGGAGGAGAGATGGAAACATGTTTTAGGGATATGATAGGATTTATGATGGAAAGTGGACTTATGAGGCATGGAGGAAATACCAACATCTTGAGATTGGTTTCCTTGGGGTGTATATCCAAAGCCATAAGAGCGTGGAGGGACTTTGACATGGATGGGCTCCAAAATACCTTGTTCATGAAGGTATAAACCTTTACCTTGGTGGTTCATGTTTTGGAGTATGAAATGGACAATGGGACTAGATGTAGGTGGAACACTAGACATGAGTTCCTTATTGGATGGAGAAATGAAGCAAGGGAAGATAATGGTTGTTGTTGTTCTAACGAGGAACATTCATGAATGAGGTTGGAAAGAACAATAGGATATGATGGAGGACTTGCAACATGGTCGATAGTGGGTGATGGAGGATCATTAGGATCTTGATTAGCATTGTGTTCACTTAGATCCAAGGTATTTGTTTGATCTTCTATGTGTGCTTCGGAGGCACTTGTATCATCATGGGAAGTGGATTTTTGTGTATCATGGATGGGTGAGGTGGAAAGCTCTTGACCATGGAATGCATAAAGTTGGCTAAGGGGATCATCATGGTCTTCTTGATCATAAAAGGGGTCTTGATCAAAGATGAAAGATTGATCATGAATAGCATTAGGTGTGTTATGAACAAAATCATTAGGAGGATGTTGATCTTTATGTGGATGAGGGGGTAATGTTTCCTCATGTTTAGGATTGTGCTCTTGACATACCTCATGACTTATTTGAATGGAGGTGGAAGGGGATGACTCTTGAATGGACTCAACATGTTCTAGATGGCCAACAACATGGAGACATGATGGAGGTTGACTTGGACTTAATGGGGAAGACTCTTGAATAGGCTCAAGGGGGAGACTACATGATGGGGTTGGAGGAATAGGCATGGTGTTTAAAGACTCTTTGGTAGGTTCAAAAATATGAGTTGGATGACATGGCGATGTTTGATTCCTTCTAGGAGCCCTTGGGTCACATCCTTTGTAGGTGTATGGGTGGACTTGGGTAATGCCATAGGTTTACTTTTGAAATGTTTGAATTTAGGGCATAGATTTGATGGAGGATTAGATGATAGTGGGGGTAATGAGAGTTTGATGGATTAGAAGGTGGAGAGGCCAATGGATTAGGACTAGGACATAATGGCTTAGGGATAGGCATTTGATTGGATAGTGGTATGATATACTTAGAGGGTGCATGACCTAGATTAGTGTTCCCCTTGTGAATGGTTGCATTAGAACATGATGAAGTTTGACCTTGTTGCGAGGTAGAACTTAAATTCACATGTTTTTTTCGTGATGTGGCTTGATAGGTTGATGTGGCATTGACATACAAAGAAGTGGATGGATTAGATTGGTATGAGGTAGAAGGGGATGGAACATTAGGTTGAGGTAGCATTGGTTGATAATGAATGGATAGGGGGTGATGTTGTGGTTGTTGGATTTGAAAAGTGGCAATGAATTGATTGGCTTGAGCTAGGAGGTGTTGGATTTGAGGTGATTTAATTTGTTGAAAATTTTGGAAGAGGGTTTGAAGGCTTTTGTATGGTTTGGTGGTCTAGGGGTTGGGGTATTTGGTGAAGTGTTTGAAGGAGGTTGTGAAGTTGGGATGCTAGGTATTCTAATGTTGGCATGATGTTAAATGATGTTGAATGGATTAAAGAAATGATGATGTTTAGGATATGATGTGAAATGACAAGATTGGATGATGTGGAAAGTGTTTATTGTAATTTTGACTTGGGCAATATTAAACACAAGATCTCACATGTAAATGCATGAACACACACACCAAACATAGTAAATTTGTCTTTCAAGATTAAATGTTATGATTAAGCAAACACTTGAATACACAACAACAAGCCTAATGTGAGTCAAGTGGGTATGGCCAATTAGGTCTCACTACACAAGGTTGACTAAGAAATTATTTGGAAGCAAAATCCTACCACACAGCTGGGAGAAAGGGGTAACCCACCCTTCAACTTCACTTCCCAAAGGTATAAAGTTCTTTAGGGCTTAGCCAAGAGTGACAAGATTTTAACTCTCAAACAAGCGTGTCTTTCGATTCACACTTCGATTGAGGTCATGCCCAGGGGTGATGAAATCCCTTAGTAGGCCTCCTATGAAGGGTTTGACAAAAGCAAACCAAGTGAGGTGTTTGTGATCACACACACACTTGGTTCACACTCACAGTTGTTAATTGACCTTATAAATGAAATGTGTGTATGCAAAAAATGGAAGCACTTGTTATTTTTAACTCAAAACTAAATGTGTAGGAAGAAAGTGGTTAATTTTAGATCCAATTTTTGATATGTGATTGAAGAAAATATTCGTTTTAAGAGCCCAAATCCAGATGTGTGACAAACAAGATTAAGGGATGAAAGATTAAATGAGTGCACCCAAAAGTTTTTTCTTTCCAATCTGCTATCTATGACTGATATTTCTACTACTATAGCTCCTTATGATCACCTACAAGATCAAAAAATGATATTATAATGCAGCCATAAAAAAAATAAGCTCATCAGAAAATAACAATTTCAAATACATGTTTTTAACATAGCTGAATTAGATTTCATTATTTGAAGATTTTATTGCTCTGAAAAATAAAAAATCAAAGAAGAGATCCCTACTAATTTTCTGAGAGCTTTCCAAAAATGTAAAGAAGTAAAAAAAAATCCCTATTTTGCACTCAGAAACGCCGATTTGTGAAAACCATACAGAAAATGATGATCGGATTTATTCGCATTGTATTTGACCTCCAGATTAAATCTGTAAAGCATAGACCCCCATTAGAATTTCAAGATATTTCCAAAAATATATATTTTTTTTGAAAAATTCTTGGATTTGCATCTAGAAAATCAATTTTAAGAAAAAACATAAAATTACAATAACTCCTACAAAAATAACGATAAACCCTCAATTTTTTTACTTCCTCTTGAGATGATGCACAAGAATCTATGAAAATCTTGTAGAAAAATTTGCAATTGTGTAGAAGATATGAAGAAATTTGTAAAACCTAGGGTTTTGACCCAAAAAATGTCAGATCTGCAACAAAAAGTCAATAAAACCTGCAAAAAGCAAGCTAGATCAAAGGATTCACATCGGGTTCACCAAATTTAGATAGGGAAAAATTAATAGGTTTAATGTGTTGAAAACAACAAAATAAATAAACCCTATCAAGCACCATGAAGCACACACTAGAATGAAAATGCAAATAAACAAAGAACATGCAAACCAATTTTCAAACTAGACTTGATTGACCTCCATGGCTCTTCTCCACCTGTATAAGAATGCAAGATTTTGAAGGTTGATTATTGAAGGAATGTTGATTACTCAATTCAGCAACATAACAACACAACGAAAGTGATAGATGGAGATGGATGGAAGATTGAAGAATGATTTTGACAACATAAGGATGTCTCAAGAATTAACCCTCCTAAATGGATTGTGAGAGGTTGTATTTATAGAGCCTTGATGTGGATGGAGATAAAATTTGATAAGATTCGATAAGGATTTGATTTTTGTTTTATTTGATCAAGGAGGAAATAAAACAAGATAAGATAAGATGTGAAAAGATAGAAAGATTTTGATTCTCTTTTAAAGGAAATAAATCCTAAAAAATATGAGAAGGATAATTGATGAATTATCTAATTAAATAAATTAATTAGATACACATGAGTTTCAATTTTGGAAAGAAAGCGAAAAGATATTTTTAAGATTTTATTAATTAAATAAATATTTGATTTATTTAATTAATGTTGAATTTATGATTTCATCAATTAAATAATATAAATTATTTAATTAACATTAGAAGAATTAATAGAATTTTTCTAATTAATTAAATAATAGAAATTAATTAATTAATTAATTAATTAAATAATATAAATTAATTAATTAATTAATTAAATAAATAATATAAATTATTTAATTAACATTAGAGGAATGGATGGATTATGCATAGGAAGGGAATAAATGAAATTAGTCAAATACATAAGATTTATTTAACTAATTAGATGATGACATGGGTACCTAGGGAAAAACATACTACAAGATGTCTAAATGATGCAATATTGTGACAAAGTGTTGTAAGAGGACATTTTTGGGTGTCTACAATATGATGTACAATAATTCTACAAAAATATTACTAAGTGGAGCCTCTGAGACACTTGTGTGCCGCATAGATGTCTGCACATTGCGAAAGTGTCCAAGACCCGCCATTAAAGCTGGCGAGATGCTAACGTGCATGATATACACTAGCACTCGTTGGAGTCCCTAACGCGCTGGTAGGACATCAACACATGAGGAGGATGCACATCCTATCATAGATGGTCCAACTTGGGCTCCAAATAATCTCATCTGCATCGCATTTTGTTGAATTTTTTGTCACAAAATTCAACAAAACTTTTGCAGTAAATAGTGAAAATGAACTTTCTAGGGGCCCACCTGCGTATATATAGGCCCCCGGGGTGCATTTTTCCCTGTGATCATGGTTCCTCTGTTTCTCCTACTTTTTCCCCACTAGACTAGGGGAAAAATAGGAGGGGACATACAGTCACTTCTTTATCAAATTTTTCTTCCAAACCACAAAAAAATTTCTTGATCATTCTTCTCACCTTAGTAGCTTCTTCTGATTTTCAAGTTGACTTATGGAGTTTTGTAGAGTCAAAATTTGTGCAATTTTTCATGACAAATGTTGTATTTTTTGTTGAGTTTGATCGCTGGAGGCATCATCAATACCTACTTGCTCGACCTCTATGTCCTCTATAGTATCTTTTTTGGCATGCAAATCGATAAAAAAAATCAAGTTTGTTGGATTTTTCTCTCTTCTACTTTAGTGTGGCTGATTTTCCCAAATTGAGCCCACTAAAGTTGGGGAAAAATGTAATGTCACAAAATTGCACCTTAGGGGAAATTTCACATTTTAGCACTTTGCCTAGCATTTATTGCACCTAAACACATTTGTGATTAGAGCCTCATGGGTTAGAATTTCATGATTCCAATTCCACAAGGTCCAATGACGAAGCGACAACAGTCCATCACGTTGTTTCTAAAAAACTAACATTTTAGATGCCTGCATGGCATAAAAACATCTATGCAACCCGCTAGCATCCTGATGGTTTTTTGAGTTTGAAACAAGGAATCTCAAAATCCTAACTCAAGACACATGTCTTTGTAGTCAGATTGCTGGGTGTAATGGCTCCTTCTGCCCTTGCATGCAACAAAACTCCCTTTTTCTCTCATTTTTGGGGGGTTCTCTCTCTCATTCTCACTTCTCTTCTCAATCTCACTCTATTCTCAACCTCTTCTACTATTTTCAAGATCACTTCTAGAAGTGAAGCTCTGTCAGTCTGAGGTCCCTCCAACAGTCAAATCTCTCTAGCAAGCATTCAACAGTGTGTCCATGTGTTCAAGAGGGGGTCGAGGACTATTGTTAATGCTCTCTCGCTCTTATCTTTTTGTGAATACATTAGATCACTTTGTTCATTTGCTATTTAGTGGTGCAAGTTCTCCTCCTCAAGCGAGGATTGTTTTCACCACTTCCTTTTTGTCTATTTTTTTTATTCTCTCTATCTATTTGGTTGTTTGTGGAGGTGGGAACACCAAACTAGGGGTGTGACTACAGAAAGCCCCAAAATAACCCCAACATTTTCCTTCTTCATCTTGTGTGTAGGTTTCCAAAGTGGAGCTTGGAGAAGGATTTCAAATGTTTGGCCGCTTGTAAGTTCTCCCTTAGCTCTCTTGTGTCTTTTACTTCATTTTTTGCTTTCTGTTTAGTTACTCTATTAAACAAACCTCATATCCATGCTAGATAGTGAGGTTTTAGTTATTCCATCCAAGGTTTGAGCCCTCTATTTTCCTTGTATGCTAGTGTGTTCTTTAGACTCGAGCAAGCCATACTGGTGTCCTGATACCATGCCATAGTCTGTTGGTCAAGGACTCTTCCTTCTGAGGCCAAAATATTGAAACCTTGCTCTCTTAGATTTTGAAGTATTCTTTTGGGATAATTATCCTATGTATGGTTTCTTTGCAATTTCATCATTCAACAATAGTTGAAGTTGTTAAGGGTAGTTCACTGCCTAGGATTCTCTTGAGAACGAAGAGACTCGTGAGTAGCAAATCCCCCTTATCTCACACTTGTGCACTGATAAATGAAACTCACTATGTACTGCACCAAATCAAGTAAAACCTTGAATATAGAAAGATACAAGCATTATGAGAAACTTCCCAAATCCACACAACCTAAAGCTAAATAGTGGAGAAATGCGGAGAAAATACATTTCTGCCAGGCCACAGAAAACATCACTGAACAACTAGTTCACATAGTGGTGAAAATATCTCGCACTGTACAATGATCTAGAAACCCAAATTCTAAATATATAAACCTCTAACAACCTTGAATAATCTATAAGATCCACACAGGCATAGCATTCACATAGAAGAAACGTGGAGCACAATATCGGGGCCTACTATGAACACTTTCACAACATTGTTTACTTTGTTTATCAATTTCTCAATATCCTCAACATCTTCAACCCATAGTTGACATCATTGACAACACCTTCATTATTGCAACACTAACTAGCACCCATAAGAAAATGTTTATCTCATGATCCTCCCATTTTTCTATCCTTAGTGATACTTTATACAAATGCAGTCTTGATGGAGCATTACTTATATGTATTAACCTTGAAGAGGTAACAACCACCTTATAGGAAGTGTACGAACGTTTTTGGGTCACATTCTAGTAGACCTAACATAGTCAAGAAGCTACTAAGGACTGGATACTAGTAGCCCATGATGGAATAAGAAGCTAATCAGTTCACCAAGAAATGTCTTTGATTTCAATAGTATAGTGATCTTATTCATGTCTTGGCACAAGAGTTACATCCAATCACTATACCATGGCCTTTTTCATAGTGGGGAATCGACCTCATAGGCAAGATATCACCCATCTCATCCAATTACCATAAATTCATTATCACCACCATCAAGTACTTCATGAAGTGGTAGAAACCATACCCCTAACCTACTTCATAGGAAAAAAATATCTAAGTTCATTCTAAACTATTTGATTTGCCAACATGGTAATTCCCCAAACCATAATCACGAAAAATGGGACACCTTTCAAAAATCAATATGTCTGAGATCTTTGTGTTATGTTCCATATCCAACACCTCTTTTCCACCCCTTACTACCCTTGAAGAAATGTTCAAGCATAAACATTTAATAAAACCATCCTCAAGATACTCAAAAAGATATTTGACAATGCCAACCACATGATTGACATCTTCAACTAAATCCAACCTTGTGGGCCTACCAAACAAGCATCTAAATGCCCATTGATGTTGCTCCATTCACCCTAGCTTATGGTACCAAAGGAATCTTTCCTATTGAGGTCAAAATTTCTTCCTTGAGGGTATCTCTATAGAATCTTGTTGACAATGAAGAATATTATGTATCCAGACTACAAGAGCTTGAGTTGTTAGGTGAAAGATATTTAAGCACACTCAATCACCTTCAAGCATATCAAAACTATCTTTGACATAGCTACAACAAGAAAATCAAGAATAAGAGCTTCCAAGTGGGTGACCTAGAACTAAAAGAAAATCAAAAGAACCGACTTAACCAAGAGGGTAAAGGAAAGTTTGAACCAAATTGGTTAGGACCCTTTGTAATCACCACAAGCTATGGCTCAAGGGAATATTAGTTGGCTACCCCTAAAGGAGAACATTTAATAGAGACCATCAACAACAACCATCTCAAGAAGTTCTACACCTAGCTGTCAGAATATCCTAGAAAAAAAAATTAAAATTAAAAAAAAACAAAAAAAAAAAATTAAAAAATTAAAAAAAATAGCAAAATAGTAAAGAGAATAATTCATATTTTAAGTAAAAACCACTTCAGTGGTGCTTCTAGGGCAGGTACTATGGTGAAAACCTACTAAACAGGAACCATGTATGAATAAGCTTCACCTCATCATCTATCAAAATCTATTTTCCATCCATCCATCCCATCCATCATCTATCAAAAATCTCTTTTCCATCCATCCATCCACTTCACAATAAAATGTGTGTCCAACCATGGCTTGATCACTTGTTAAGAGTCTAATCTTCACCACACCATCATTATCCTCATCCACATCACTACACCTATCCATAATAATGTAATCCTATACATAATTGGGGGTATCCTCCTGAACCTACTAGTCAAATTAGATTCTTGTTCCTCTCTCAAGTCTCACAATATCTTGAAAATATAAAAACATCAAAATATCTCAAGAATCCAAAAAAGTCCAAAAATCTCAAAAATCTAAAAAGCATCCAAATATATCAAAAAAAAAAAAACATCCAAATATCTAGAAAATACAAAAACATCCAAATATCTAGAAAATTCAAAAACATCCAAATATCTTGAAAAGTCCAAAAAAATCCAAATATCTCAAAAATCCAAAAACATCCAAATATCTTGGAAAATCCAAAAATATCCAAAACTTCAAAAAACCCAAAAATAACCTCAAATAACTGTAAAATGCCCAAATACATTCAAAATATTCTAGAAAAAAACCATCATCATAACCACCCATCCATAATAAACTTTCCATTCATAATAAAATTATCGTCATCCTCATCTTGACAAAGAAATAAAAAACAAACATAACAATTGCCAAAATCTAAAACGTTCATGCAAAAATTGTGAAGACTTGATCATTATCACAGAAAGAAATGCCTACATATCTATTTCCTACCATCATCATCATCATCAACATCCAAGTATGTGCCTTAATAGATATATTATTCATACAATAAGTACCATCATTGGACAACATCTATAACCAAAAATCTTTGGCAAGTGATATGGTAGCTTTGTCTTGTCTTTTTGGTCTTTTCTTTTGATTTATCTTATTGTATTATTCGGATGATGTCTCGAGGGTGTCTAAAAAATGATCAGAGAGAAAGGAATGGGGAATAGTCATTGCTTTTGTATGCCATGTTTGTTGGATATTCTTATAATATGATTGTTGTCAATTGATTTGCACCCTGCTGAATGCAATATTCAACAACCTACTAAAACATGGAAACCTCCTTCAGATGTGGGTGATCTAAGCGAAGGAGGAATCTCCAGAGTGAGCTGGTTCTCCGAATGATAAGTCCTATCTTAAAACTTCAAAGGAAAAAGGACAGAAAGATGGAATGAAAATAAAACCTGAATCTAACTGATGATTAACTTATTACTTCTGACAGAAATTAGTTCTTGCCACTCACAATAATTCCTTTATTACAATAGTTCCTACAATCTCACCAATACATGATTTCATCAATAATTCATATGAAGATTCAGAGACATTGAATACATCATACAACCTAAAAACATGAAAACCTGTGCAAAAAACTCATAAAAAGCAAGACATTAAGGCTTCAAATCTGAAAACACAAATCATCAAACTGTTGTTACTAGTCTTGAGACAAGAAAATGGAAAGAAGAACTCTGCTATATTACCGAAACTGAAAGAGTGTCAATCTGCCAAAACTAAGTACAAAAGGTTCACAAGCTCAAAAATGCATAAGAGCAGGAACTAAATCTGAACTACGAAGGAGAGCTGAAAACTAAGTCTATCAAAGACATAACTCTCAAGAAACCCTAATCCGAGCTCATAAAAAAGCTCAAGGAAAAAAGTTTCAAACTGTCTCAAAAACTGCATAAAAGCATAAAAAAGCATATTTCTTTTATAATGAACCTGTCAAACCTCTATAAATAGGCTGAATCTGCTTTAAAAGCCCAAAAAACACCTTATCTCTCTAAGATAAGACTTAAATTAGACCAAGAGAAGAAGTCAATAAAAATCTGCTAAAAATAGCAAGAAATCATAAAACAATTTATAAAAGATTGTTTTACGATTCTGCTTTACAGGATTGCAGATCTTACAATTTGTCTATTTTTTGCAATTAAAGATTGAAAATCTTTTACAAAAAGAAAACGTCTTATTTCTCCATTACAGTACTTTGATTTTCTCAAAAAATCATAAAAATATTAATACATATCATTATCTTCTCATCCATCTCCAATTGATTTCTTTAAAATCAATTAAACAGAAACCCTAAAACATCCCTAAGTCATAAGATATTCACCATCACACCCTTATTGTTTCCTCATAAAACAATAACACAAGATCAAGTACTCATATTTCACTAAGGCACAAAACAAGTCTTAAAACCTAATATGTTGACCAGTATATGAATTTTCGGCCTCCCAACATATACATTAAACCTCAGACTTTAATTAAAATATGATGTAAAGACCACCCATTCGAATTTCTCCATGTGTTTTGGCTGAATATTCAAGATGATGATAAGGTCGGCTCGAATTAGGGCATGAGAAAAAGATACCACAAACCCTAAAATCATTTCATTTTCACTCCATCATTTGGAAAACATGAGTTGTTTGAAGGAAAAGCGCTGCCATGATGGTTGAGCTCAGACTGAGAATCCACATGCTCAATAGACTTCACTTGCACCTTCCTGTGGCCGAAATCCTCAATGGGTATGCTTATTTTGTCTATTATTATGGTTCTTTTCTTCCATTCTAAAGAGCAAGAACATCCTTAAGGCTGCAGCCTGTCCAATTTTATGAACCTCTTTTAATACTTCCTATGACCTTTCCTTGCTTGGTCGATCTATTATGAACACGGGCTCCGTTTGAAAGCTTTGTGGGAAAGCTAGCTCGCGGGTAATTGTTTCCTTCTACTATCACAGGGTAAGCTAACTTCTATGGTTTTATTCTGCTCATTGCTTCTATGGCTTTAAAATTTTGTCCATTCTGGCCTTGAGGCCGTAGCTATACAACCTTTAATGCATTCTCTTTATATTTTTTGTGCTTACATCTATCATTTACGTGCCCTATTTCCACTATGAGAGCTCGGCAGCCACCTAAGAGCTCAAACTCTTGGCTCTTGGAAGCTCTATGGAGTTCTTGGCCACGACTATACGTACTTTCCATAGACTTGAACTGGTAAGTTTTAAAGCATATGTTGTCCTCTTCCTGTGCATTTGAGGCCAAACCCGCATATGGGTATTATGAAAATTGAGTAGAAACTACATTTTCTTTATTCTGAGACTCGATTCACTATAGGGAATTCGCATTTTTATGTCTTCTTGCTGTCTCATACAAAAAATTTCATGGGTTATCACTATAATTGCATTTCCTGTATTTTAAATGCGAACCTTGAATATGAATATCCTATAAATTCATTTTTATCTTCTCAACATTCTGCACTTCATGAAAATAACGCATGTCTGTTGCATCACTATTGAAAACCATCACATGGCTATGACTGTACAGAATTTGAATAAATCTGACAAAACACCCAGCTGGAAACAAAGAAAACTGATCATTCACTCGAAACCCCAATGTGGGTATTTGTTGTTTTTTGTATCATTTTCCTTTAGAAACAAAAACCCCTAAAGGAATAACAAAATCTGTGTATTTACTTGTATCCAGTTTATGGGCTCGACCCAAAACAATTGATGTTTTACACTGATATTCTGTTTTGAAAAGAACTCACATGGTGAAATGGAAACGCCTCTGTTTATATTTAATATTCTCATGAAAATTAGCTCAACCTTCATGGATTCTTATGCACTTTCAGTTGCAAAAACCAGACTTGGCATTTGTTACTAAAATTGGGCTCGACCCTTCTCTCATTTCTGCATGTTATGTGAAATTCCACCATGTAACCTACTTGTAATATAAAAAATTATTCTTAGATCACATTATAACAAAACTGAAAGCTTATTTAAAATCTTCTTATTTTTGCACTTTCAGTTCGCTTTGATGAACCATTCCCATGTCTCCATACTTGCCTCCTAAATATCTTGATATTCCACTAGTTTCTCATTGCCTGGAACCTTCACATATCAACATTCTAAAGGCTCCTCTTGTGCCTTTTGTTCATACTTCAAGTATCATTGTCATATCATGTTTTGAACACTCATGTTTTTTGTAAACTTGTTTAACTTGGAAATGAATCTTTCATACCTGACTTTGACAAATTTGTTCATGAGTACTTTGCTTGACACTTGTAACTCATTGAAGATAATTTTGAATGCACATTGTACTTTGATTGTTGTCTTTAGCTAAACATTGATACATGGTTCTATTTGAAACATCCTTCCAGTCGGAATGAGTTGTTTGTTCGTGCACACTGCATTCAATGAGAGCTCACATGTTTCCTTACTTAAATAATACCTCAGAAACACCTTCTGGAAATAAACTATTATCATTTTTATCTTGTGATTCTTAATTTTGTACTCGCTCACCAGTCAACTGGAACTGGTGGTTCATTTAACACTTGAATGCACTGTCTGTCTTTTGTACTCTTGAACTTCAACCTGGTACTCTTCATGCATTTTTATGTTCTAGTTATTAAACTATTCTTTAAATATTCTCTCTTTCATGATGAAAATTGAAACAAAACTCTCCATTAAGGCATAATGTATGCCTGTTCACTATCCTTGACTGTGAAAAGAATATTGATCAGTTGTAGCTTGCATGGCATATATGATCATGATGAACAAAGAACATGAATTATACAACAATGTTTGATATAAATGTACTCAGCTGAATTAATTGAGCCAGTTAAACTCACTGTTCACCTCTAGCCTTCAGAAAAACATTAACCTGATTGTTATGAATGCACAGTTGGTTTATTAGTTTGATTGATAACGATGCTTTACTCTTTCAGTTGCATCTCATTTCTTTTGATGAATATATGATGTAATCTTTAAATCAGCCCATTTGAAATGAACAGGGCAGCATGCCGAGCTCTACCCTTGTGGGAGCCCGTTTTTGTCCACATGCTTGGTCTTCAAATAATGACCAGCTTCGTGACTTTACCTATACCTGCACAAGGAAACAAACAATGTTAGCATAAAAATAGAATATGATGATCATGATATTTCTCCTTCAACTCATTTCCTCTACACTTGATTGATTGTTTCAA